>PRKT01000901.1:125008-146555 GCA_003671525.1 Saccostrea glomerata | reverse complement strand
TTAACCCCCCCCCCCCCCTTTTCAACAATTTTTAAACAAAACTAGGATAGTTAAAGTCCTTGGGTAGTTAAGAATTGAATGAATATTTTACTAAGCTTTGGAATAGGTAAATTGGTGTTTTTAAGAAAATACATTTTCCATCACAATGGCTTTTTAACTGAACTTTGATACACAGATGTGGTCATAAAAAGGCTTTGCAATTTTCGTGGGAATGTCCTACAGGCCATATAGAATGTGCAGTTGACCCTTGAAAAGCAGTGCTTTTTTAAATCTACGTTTGTCATAATTGAATTCAGCTTAAGAAATTGATTAATTGTTAAATACATAATGACTAATGGCGTTAAACATCAAATTGAAAATGTTTAAGTGTTTGTTTGCCCTAAACCAGGTAACTGTGAGTTTGTATTTTTTTCTCTTCAAGTACATGTATGAATTCTGTTTAATGTAATATTCTTTCTTGACATTTCTTACAGTCAAATAGACATTTTCTTGATTTCTCATAAATATTTTCTATTTATAGACTTTTAAAATGTATCAAAATGAGTTTTTTTTCTGGCCCCAGAATAGAAAAGTCATTGGTCTGTTGATTTTAACTTGTTTGTCTGTCTGGGTTCATGAAATTGGGTTTGCCTATAATGTTTTGGACCATAGCTAGACTATAGATGCTTTGTATTTGGTCAGGTAGGTCATCCTTGAATGACATATATGTCTCAGTAGACTTTGTTCCTCTAAGACAGTCTGTTTGACAAGTAAACATGGTTTTTACTTAGAAATCTTGTAATTGTACAGGAAATGATCGGTCCTAGTAATATTTGATTTGAAACTCATATGTAAGACTACAAAGTCCGATGGTGACGCCAAAGTCCGATGGTCTTGCCAAACCCCGATGGTCTGCGCCAAATCCCCTATGGCTCGTTGTCTTTATGGACGCCAAAGTCCGATAGTCAAGCTGAAGTCTGATGGTTCGTTTCCTTTGAGACACGCTACGCTAAAGTGCGATGATCTGACATGCCAAAGTCCAATGGTGCAGAGAAAGAATTAACATTGATGACGTCACAATAATTAGACGTCAATCAATGACGCCGTTGTCAGCATTCAAAATCCATCCTTTCTGATTTGGTCCTCGCAATCAATTTTATTGTTTTTGTTTATCGCTTGCACCTTCCAGAGATATTAGGATAAGTTCTTGCATATCACTCAACTGAATAGGTTTAGTTCTTGCTTTGCACTAGCCCGAGAGATTTAGGGTTAGTCCTCACTAGTCGAGTGATTAGGGTTAGTCTTGCATCCATCCAAGATATCTCGCTAGGTTATAGTTGTTACACACTTTTAGGGTTAGTTTTGCACCTATCCGAGAGATCAGGGTTTACTTAGATTTTGCATAATGATATTTATTTATACTTATTTGAGACCATAGCTTGACTTTGCATTGAGGGTTGTTGCAGTGATACTCTGACGTCATAATTGATTTCTGCACCATCGGACTTTGGTGTGTCAGACCATTGTGGATTGGTACAGACCATCAGACTTTTGCGTAACTATCACACTTTGGAGTCCCATTGCACTTTGGAGTCCTACACATATATTGATTTTCAAATTTTGGGTTTTTTTTGGGGGGGGGGGGTTTAAATATTTGATTCTTTAGACTATGTCTTAAAGATCTAAGTAGAAATTAATTTCTTTTCTGTGAAATAAGAAATAAAATTTTGTTGGCTCTTAAATAGTTATGTAAATAATAACCACACCCTCCCACCCCCCACCCCCATATTTGATGGCAATATATAGGTTTTTCAAGTGAATTTGAGTTGTGGAATTAATTTTACAGTTGGTTTCTTTTGAGAATAGGATTTTCAGTAAAATTCATTGTTGCAATTGAGCTATAGCCTATAAGGTCATGTGGGTTTTAGGTATAGTTAATCAACATGCTTGCTGAAAAAGTGTTCATGGAATCAAGTTGGCAAGATCTGTCTCCGAATTGAAACCCTTATCTTTTTGTCAATATTGATGGTTGAATAAGTATGATTAAATTGATAAGCCCTCAACAATATATCATCAAATGCAATTTCACTTATCTTTGACATGCATTTAGAAGAAAATTAACCATGCCTCAGCCTATTGTTTGAGATGGTTTCATGATTAAAAGTAGACCCTGTCTCAATGAACAAAAAAAAATTGGAAAATGGGTATTGTTATAGCCAACCTAGCTCTGTTTGCCTTTCTATATGAAATGTAAATATTGTTCCTGTGCGATACTCCAATGACTTTTAATTTCTTTTCAAATGAGGGTTGGATTATCTATAAACGTGTATTCTGGCTTGGCTACTCATTACTGGGTAATTTCTACGGAGAAAGAGAAATTTCCATCAGTGCTCTTGGATAATGCTTGCAGATTTTGGGTGAAAAATGTCGGATTTTATCATTGTGTACAAAGGACGCTGGTTTAAGTCTCTGCATGAGAATCGGTGGTCTAAAAGGTGTGTTAAAAATTTTATCAGATTATTATTTTTCTTATAATAATGATAGTTAAGGATTCTTGCATAAAGGAAAATAGAATGTAAAGTAGTTGTATATTTCTTTTATACCATCAGTTTCCATTCATTTTCTTTGCAGAGGTTGCACATATTGAAATGAAACTTGCTACACAGACTTATCATAAGAATATCTCTAAGTCAAGTTTTGTTTTGGGTATGATCTGACCATTTTGCACGGAGTTACGCCCCTTAGACTTAGAGAAAAAATCCAATAATTTGCAGTTTCCGTTCATTTTCTTTGCAGAGGTTTCACAAATTGAAATGAAATTTGGTATACAGATTTATCATTAGAATATCTAAGGTCATGTTCTGTTTTGGTTATGATCGGACCATTTTGGACAGAGTTATGCCCCTTGGACTTCCAATTATTTGGGGGAGGGGACATAAGTGTTTCACAAACATCTCTTGTTACTAATATGTTATATTCAAATGTAAAAATAATTGATACTTACTATTAAAATAAGAAAAATTATTTAATCAACTAGCATCTCACAGGTGAAATTGTCTTCATGAGTGTCTTGTTTAAAATCTCGTGCAAGAATTTTTCACTCGTATGGGATGTCACCAAAATCCCAGTGGAAGGCTTCAAATTTAGAATATTTGGAATAATGAGGGCTTTTTCTTGTGCCATTGCTGACCATGTTACAGGACCTACATTTTTTTTTCAAGGTGATTCCCAAAAAGCCTGTGACTTTCACTTCTAATGCTTAATCCCTGGCAAAGTAACAGTCACTCTCCATATCATATATGTCTTATGTTTGATGCAGGGCCAGAAATGAGAATCTTACCACTGGTTTTAATATTTTAACTAATGAATAGATTATTAAACAACATAAAAAAAAAAAATTGAGATGGTGTGAGATACACAGTGCAAAAGATAGAAGTACATGTAGTGGTTACTTTCAGTTGTCATACATGTATCAAATGTTGGGTCCAAAGGTTTTGGCTCATATTGCAGTTCTAAAGCATTTTAATACTGGATGGGGGTATAATTTGGGGGGTTCAGGATTCTGCAAGACCAATATAATTTGCTATTGCTCATGTTCATCTTACATCCTAGAACTCTTGTGATTTAGGTGTTTTCTCACAATATGACCAAAAAGAAAAAAAAAACACATTTCTTCTCACAAGACTTTCTTGTCATAAGAATTAACAGGCAAATGACTGTTCTAGAGAACTTGCACTTTGATGTAAGATTTAAAAAGAATAAAAGAAATTGATTATATTTACCATAGGATAATAGAATAATTACATAAAAAGAATATGACATGTTGAGTGTTTGTATTATGTGATTAATAACTTTCTAAGTTAACAATGGACACAATGTGCTTGGTGAGATTTTTACCCAAAGATAAAAACTTTAAGATATTGATAAGTAAACACCTTCTCTTCTCTCTTCAAATTGATCAAAAAGAGATTAAGAAGAGACAATTCCCTACTTTTGTATTTGAAACAAAAGCAAAACATCAAAGACGTGATGTACAAAGGGACTGTCATAAAAAGTAATTATGGAGTTGTAGACAGGGTAAATACTGCTGATAGACATTGGTTTCCACTGTAGAGGGTTGGATTTGTCAGTTTAATCCCCCCATTTAATCTGATTTTCTGAGGGCTTATTACCCTGGCTTGACAACCTGTCTGGTACTTGGTATTCTTTTGGTGCACATGCTTTTGGTAGGGGGTAGGGGTTTTAAAAGTCTGCAGAGATGGAGAAAACTTCAAACGTGGTTCCATATCCCCAGGACCCCCACCCCACCACCATCTAGAAAAATTAATTGTAACGGGGAATTTTGAATGCTTGTTGTGAGGGGATGCTTGTTGATAAGCAGTGTTGGTTTACCTAGCTCATATCAAGTAGACAAGTAATCTGTAACCTTTTAAACAAGATTTAAAGATAAATTAACTTAAGTTTAATCTTTTTAAATTGCCTGAGTCTCTTGTAGAATCTGTCACTACTGTAATTGATAATGAATGGCAGGCTCACTATTAGGCATCCATGTAATACTTATGCCATTTTTTGGTCAAAGAATTATTATAAAATATATAAAATTTGATGATGATGTGACTGATGTATCAGAAAATCTGATTTATATGAATTTTGTTTGTTCTTTAACATATCTCAGTTTATGGGCTCACCAGAGGGATCAGTGACTCCATGTTCCACAGTGGATTCAAACCCGCAACATTGGGATCAGCTCCCTATCTTGCAACTCTAGAGACTACGCTACACAGACTATGAATTTTTTCCTTGATTTTAAGGAAAAAACTCATTGAAGCAAAAGTAGCTCAGAATGTGCATTTTCTTGACCCTTACGGTATGATGAGGCATAAATATGGTTGCAAAGTTTTAATAATACATGGAGTTTAGAAATACATTGTAATTAAACACAAAAGATAATTGCTTTAAAAAAATCTCTTGGAGAACAGCGTGGCCAAAGCAAATAATTTTTGTAATCATACCAATTTTTCTAACAGAAGATGAAATTCAAACAATTTCCTGAATACCTCATGGGAAGTATTTGAGACAAATCATAATGGCAGATTGTAAAGGAAAGAAAGTCATTGATTAACTGTAAGAGTTATCTATCTTGATTTGCAAGGCCAAACCACCTTAAAATTTTCAAATATTAGCGCAGATGTCATAATAGCACGTGTTATTGTGCAATCTGCAATATTCTTTCTATAATCTGGTTATTGATCTATAGATTCAAGTGTTATCAGAACAATTTTAGCTGTCAAACTTTTGTACCTTGCCCAATCAAAGAGAACCAAAAACTGGACCTTTAAACAATTCTATCTTCTGAAGTAAATTTTGGACAGGTCCCCTTAAGGCCAAGTGCAGGTTTCCAAAGCTTATAAGATCTTCCAGGTTTTAAATAGCCTATTATGTTACACTTGTGAGTGTGTTGTATTTGGATTTTAACCAGAGTTCCTTGTTTAGTTTCTGATTGAGATTAAGGCATTAAGCTTTCTAATACTTTGCATGTACAGTACATGTCTGACTTGGGTGCCGAAATATCGACAGTATGGCGTTTTGTGAGGATTAATTTGGAATATTCGTCAGGGCGTTTTTGTGGTTGATTAAAACAAAACAAAGGGAAAATGAAGACCAGTATTATGATACATTTGCCTCAGATAGCCATGTGCGAAGAAGAAATATCGAGTTACAGTAATGATTCCATGTAAAGTTTGATTTTAATTAATTTTAAATTTCTCTTTATTTTATGTTTTTTTTTATATAAATTTTTTATTCATTTTTGCAAATTTTTAGTTTATGGATTTTATTTCAGGTGCAATTCTAGTCTTTTGTTTGAAAACATTTATTGTATAGGCTGCTGGAGAAAATGTGATTTATTGTTCAAAGAACATGGGCGAATTTAGGCATGGAAAATGCCTTCAAATGTATTAAAATCAAATTCTTTTATAATAGCAAATTTCAAACTTGAAAGGGATGGAATTATGACATACAAACTTTTTTTGCAGAAGATTCTTTTGGTAAAAATTATTCAATTGATAGAAGTCTTCAGTATTAGTTTTTTCTTGCTCAGAAACTGACATGTTTACCACTTTGCCATGCAACTGGAAACAGGCACTGGCATTTAAATCTTGTTTAGGCTATGACCCTTGAAAAAAGATAATCTTCAAATATTTTGGGAATGATACCAGTATCATGCCACAGAAATGTATTTTTAAGGTGAAGTGGTCCCTTGCTTTGTGTAATTTATTTTTTACACATCTACCCATCTTATGGAAAAAATTGTGTTATACAGTATTTTTGCCTTATTTGTGCATGCATGCTATATTTCATAGCGAGGAAAAATTTCGATACTTGTGAATTGTTGCTAAGGCCAAAATAAAATTATAGTTTGTTTGGAATTGCCTCCGGCCTCATTGAAATGCCCCCTCCTAAAAAAAATTTTATTGACCAAAAGCAGGAAGATTTTTTTTTATTTAATCAATTTTTTTGCCCATATTGCATGTATCACATGCACCATTCAAAACACTGATATATAGTGTCAGATCTTTGTAAAATAAGGTTTTTTGTTTGTTGATGGTAGATACTTTTTTTAAAAGTCAGAAAATGTATTTACTGTTTAATACTGAGATTTTTATCAAAAATTTAAAATTTATTTTCAATTAAAAAAAATTCCCTCCCTCTCTCCTGTGTCTAAAACCCTCAAGACGACAATTCCAAACAAACAATTTTTTAAGGATGGCCTAATTGTAGAGAATTGAAATAAAGTATTACATTTATGCTAAACAGATTATATCAAAGAAAGTTTTGTTATGTGTGAGATTTAATTTAATTTTTGACTTTCTAATAAATTTGTCAAATAATAGGCTTTTTTCTCAGCTTATTCACCAATTTTCTTTGCACTCGGTCAACTTATGGTGATGTGCATTGCTTTGTGTGAATGATTTATTTACTTAACCTGAAAATTGTGATCTCACAAAAAATCCACTTACAAAAGAAAAATTTCATTTAACCTTGATGCTGATTAACCCCAAGAACACTTGTTTTCACAGGACCAACACGTTATAAACTTTGAAATTATACGATCAATGAATTTATATTTTTCAGAAACACGTCTCGTGTTCCATCAGAGTCACGGGAGGCGATGTATAGAAGAGCTATGCATCTGATCACAGCACGCTGTACCAGTACCGCCCCAGGAATGGAGACCCCCTACGGAACAGCCAGGACGTCTCCTTTTGGGGTACAGGTCCCCCAGTATTTCTACATCAGACAGGAACGCCCCACCCCCATGCCACCACTTAAGGTATGTAGAGGAAAATCTTGTATTTTGGAGAAATCTAGACGTGTTCCATTTGGAAAATGAACATCCAATAAGATATATTTTATCCAACTACCTGTTCCTCTATCTGATTGATAGTTTGACAATTCCTTTTGTGTGAAGAGATTATTTATGATTGCATGGCAATGAAATATTCTTTTCATGGTCATTATTAAATGAAAGTTGATGTATGACTAGTTGAGTCTTTGCAGGATTTCAAATTAAACCAGTTAAAAAAATTGTTCTTTATTTCAAATGTGCCCAGCAGTTAGCATTATTACAGTGTGCATGTAATCCCATTAAAACAGCTCTTTCTAGTATTTGAAATAAAGGTATTTCTAAAGGACATTTAAAACTGTGTTCAAATGAGAATATTGACAGCTTTGGAATTGGATTTTTTGTTCCTTCTTGAAATGAAACAGAACTGATAATTTTGGAGATTGGTTAAAACATGCTGATAAAGCATATGTCATTTGTAGACTATTGCTTAACATTTTTTTTCTTTTACAGGCATGGCAAGGTTACAACGGCAATGTGTACTTTGAACCAATTCAAATCTCCAGTCTTCGAGAGCTTCCTGAAAAATCAAACAATCCGTATGAGACCCGATCCTCGAGTGATCTTCATCGCATGCTGATGTCACAGCAACAATCCAGGCCCGAAAGTGACGCGATGCGGACGACATCGAGAAACACGGCCAAAACTGGCAGTAGCTTGAAAAGTAATCGTCCAAGCACCACCAAGCAGGTGGTCTTGCTAGACAAGAAAACAGTGCTCAATCGATATAATGACAGCTTAAATGATGATCTTGATGTCATTGAGGGGACAGAACACACGGGAAGTCTTTCCGTACGACCAAAAAGTGACCGAAGCTTCGACCGAAAGTCCCAAAACAACAACAACAAAGTTTACAAGAAGGAGAAAATCTGTAAGGGTTCTGTGGTTCATAAGTTAAATGTGGCTAACAAGCAACATAGCGGACGGCCTGTGTTAAAAGTGAGTGGCGGAAAATATTCCAATCCCCCCAATACGTCCCCGTTACTACGCACCCAAACCCAGTACTCTCTCAGTAACCAAAGACTGACTACCAATAGTCCCGACATGTACAGCCAACAGTTGTTACCTCCCCTGGAACAGCTGCGATCGGCGGTGCGACACATGGATACCATTAGTAAAGACAGAGTGGGGTTCGGTCGAATTCGACCCGTGACCTACACAGAGGAATTCAAGCCTTTCATTAAATATAGTCAAGAAGCAAAACAACAAACAAATTTTGTATGACACAGTGTCGTTTTTCGTCAATATTTTCTAAAAGTGTCCTTGTATTGACCAAAAGGATCAAAGACTTTCACTCAAAGTACCCGTACATGTTCTGTGATTTTGCATTTATCTAAGTTTTCATTGTGTTCCGCTTTGAAAAGATTTCAGATTTGTTGAACTCTGTCCTAGTTCTCTTTCAGGAAGAGAAACATATGAGGTTTAGTAAAATTTATGTTCAGATTGATTTAAAACCCCAAAGACTGTGATATTATATAATGAATAATCTTCTTAGCTTTTATGAAGATATTTGAAAATATTTTATTTATGTAGGCGATACATCTATTCATTATTCGAATTACACTCTCAGACACTTCTTATAAAATAGAGATTTGAAATATTTTAATATTTTAAATTATTTACGCCTTAAAATTTCAACTGACATTATCATCTTGTAAACATTGTATTGAGAGTATTTTGTTGTGCTTTTGAAAAGTTAAATGTAGATAAATTTTGAAGTTTGACATTTTTTTATTGCCTGCATTGTAAAATCACAAGATCTGAAGTCTTAAAAAAATTTATTTTACTTTAAATTCATGCAAGGGGAAAAAACAACAGATTACTGAAGATCAACTATAGTCTATTTATTAACTTACTTAAAATTAATCCTTCAATGTGTTTAACCAAAAAGTACAGATTTAGTTTTTCTTTTAAATTTAATATATAAATGCATTTTTTTTAAAATTTCATTGTATAATATACATGCTCCATTAGTTCAGCCCATTTTCTTTAGCACATTGATGGAACAATCTTAATAGTGTAAAGAATCTGAAAAGTTTATTAGAAAAATATTTTGTCTTGAATTAAGAAATGTACACGTATAGTTTTTATTTACTATAAAATCAATAATTCAAACAATCTTCACTATTCATGCATACAAATTGTGAATGCATAGTTTTAAAAGCAGGCAGTCTTTCTTATTGCATGTTCAGCAAAAAGAGATTAGCATACATCATAATAGCTATTAAATGTGAATGTTGTTGATGTTGAAAAGCTAGAATGTTGACATTTCGAAAAAAAAATTATCTTGTAAAATAAACAAGGTATGCTTCATATATTTGTGTTGTACTGTATGATATGCCATTGTGTCTTTCCAAGGAAAGGATATGGTCATTTACTCCTGAGCTAGTAGATTTATTCATGTAATGTAGGATCTTTCTGCCCCATGTATCCCTTAATTGTGACATTTATCCTTTATCAGGGCCAAAATTTTTAAATATTTTTATCCATACCATCATTACCATGGCAGTACAGCATAATAATTCTCAGAATTTTAAAAGAAAATATGTTAATAAAACTACTAGAAATGAATAAATAAGTAAATAATGTGCACTTCTAGGGTCATGAACTACATACTGTTTACAAGGTTATTTTTGCCATGTGTTAATTTTGTCTTTTCATTCTTGCAAACAATTTTGTCATGTTTTAAATACACTCAGACACACAGGTGTTTTTAAGAGATAATGCTATTTTCTTTGAATTAAATTAGCTTCCTTGTAAATTTGCCTGCTTGCAAAGAAGGCAAAAATTAAACAAGGGCAAAATTTCCCCTGAATACAGTATTTAGTTGCAACTTGTGACCCTGTCATCTGTTAGTATATTTGAAAGATACTGAACCATACCAAAGTTTTAAAAATAAAACACATATTAGCCAAGTAATGTCAAATTGACTTTTGGATTATGGCACCCCTTCCAACCAAGATGCATGTTCAACTGAGGAGATAACTACAAAAAGTTATGATATATAAGCTGCTTTGTTCTTACACGTATCACTGTTGCTGAGTATCAGCATATTTTTTAAAAGAAATTCCGATTTAACTTTGCAAGGAATTATCATTTCATTGAAAATTTACTCACCATCTTCTACATATTTATGAAATACAAGTCTTTACAGTTCTCAAAATGAATTTATTTCCACTTATTTAACATGTACTAGTACATGTAGTACAAACTATCAGGTACTGATTTCAAAGTTCTTGTCTTAGGAAAGGGTTTTCCTACTTTCCTCAGAATTATTATTGTCAAATATATATTACTTCATCACAGAATTACTGACAACAAACACAAAATTAAAATTTCCAACAAATCTATCATCTCAATAGGAATTCATATTTAATACAAAATAAATAAGTAAATAAATTATCACAGGAAAAAACTGGACGGATAGTAAACAACGTCTTTCAAGTCTTTAAACAATTTAGTACAACCATAATTTGTTTTAAAAATTGTAATCTCTCAAAAACTTCAGTCACAAAAAAGTCTAAATTTCTGCAGTCGAAATTGACAAAAGTGCCACATGGGCCATTAAACAGTCTAAGTGCTCTTCAGGAAGAGGGCGGCGCCACATTGTAGCCACAGTCCCTGGTTACCACCACACGGTACATCCATACGAGTCACAATGTGGTCCCTTTCACTGCTGGTGTACACAGGAATGGAAATCACATCATCAAGGCCATAGGGATCGGGTGCATCCTTGAATGAAAATAAATAATTTTTAGTATTAATGTTTTGTATTAGTCCATGAAATGTTGATTATATTTTCTGAAGTTACTTTACCGGTAATTTTGGAATTGAAAATAATTCATACTCCAAAAAGACTCCAAAGATTTTTGCTGTTCTATAAATTCTTTTAAACATATGAACAAATCTGCATAGTAAGTTTTGAAAAATTATAGTATTTTACAAATCTTTTCAACCAGGTTATGCCATTAAAATTATATACAGTGTCAATCTTTAAGATAAAACAACCACAGAACTGATTCTAGCCTTAGGGTAAATGTTAGAAGAAAAAAATCAAATGATAGGTTACTTACTTTTGGTATCCAGGCCACATGACATGGGGGTATGGCCGACACACTGGGTGAGTCCCTCTGGTTCTCTGAGAGTCGGGCTCCATCAAAACTACAGCCCTCTAGCTGTAGTCCCCCAATCTTCACCTGGGTCTTAGCCCCCTGTACCCCTCCTCTCCAGCTAACACCAAACTTCAGGCTGTCCATAGAACAACCCACCTCTCTGAAATGGAAAGTTCTTGATAGTTAGCTTAACTTGAAGGTGATATTAGCGATCTTTCCAAAGTAATCTGTACTTGGATGAAACATTTTAATACTACAAATGCTTAATTTTTAATTCATCTGTAATGCACAACAAGACATCTTTGAGCCAATGCTCACTAGTAAGACCCCCACTATGTGAATTTGATATGGATAGACACACAGATGAACAGGAAGTTAAGATTTGTACAATAATAAATCCCTCAAAATGGTGTGCCAAAACAAAGAGTGTGGTAGCAAAAATTTCTTACCAACAGATAGACAGACAGTCACATAAGGATAAAACAGTATACCTTCCTCTCCTTCGGAGTTTGGGTATAATAAACATACCGTATAATCCCTATTAACCGCCCAGGGCGCTTAGAAAATTGCGAAAAGAGGGGGGGGGGGGTTATTTTGACCTTCTCATTATAATATTTAATATCATATTATTAACTTCAAAAAATCTTTTGAAAAAAATAATAAATTCAAAGAACCACTAAAATATATCTAACTTTACTTTAAGTGAAAATGATCCACCCAAATTATGCTAAATGATTCATTTTCAGCTGAGAAATATTGAATAATAATAGACAAGTTTCATTATCACTTTCTTCAAATTTTGGCAGACTTTTGATACAATTCTAGATGATTTTCATCACTGCACAGGGGGCCCTTATTTCCTGACAATTGAAAAAGACGTTGGGGGTGGCTTATAGGGGCAGGGACAGTTAAGGTCATACGCAACGTAGTTTGAACTTTATTGGGTTCTTCCCTGGAGTTGAAGAGTTCCACTAAATGAAGGGCCTGTGTGCAATACTTTTAATGTCTATATATGGACTTGTACACCTCTTCTAAAACAAATTTTGATGAAAATGAATCTGGAAGTTATGCTATGTAATTTTTGTACATTTTTCTTTGAATAATGCAAAACTTTTCATATTTTGATATCTTTTCAAAACCCATGGTAACACATGCTGAGTTTTTGTCAAAGAACATGTAATGGTATTATAAGTTTAAATATAGAATATCTTGAAAAATTATCAGAAGGTAAGGTAAGTTGCGAATGTCCTTAATAGGGATTATACGATATACAAAATTCAGAGTACACAGTACCTTGCAGTCTGCTGTCTGAGGGCATTGAGGAAAGTATCTGGATGGAAGAGTTCAGACAGGTCAAGTGTGTCCCTCAGTAAAGTTCCATGGTCAGCCTTGTCTACCCAGGTCTGGATGGCTGTAGCTCTACTGACCAGTCCTCTCAGATATTGCATGGGGTCCTCAGGGCCATCCCACTTAGATTGCCAATTCAGGGGGGTCTAAGGAACAAAGAATCATTTGTATTTAAAAGTTTTAGGTATCTGAATGGTCTGTTGTCTATTTCCAACTCATTCAGCATGTTTGAAGAATTATAAGTGGATTGTGTCATAATATAACACTGGTAACCTTCGATCTATTGTATTCTTTGTCAAAATGTAAGCTTTTGTATTTTATGGCATATTTTTTGACTTTCCATCCAACAATTTTTTTTAATAATTGCAATGGATGTAGTCTATTATTACCTCCTGATTCAGAAGAGCTGCTGCTAGGTCTTGCACCTCCTTGGTAAGTAACATGGTTCCTCTGATAATCTTACTGAGAGCGGCCAGCGATTGGTGGATACTCTGGACCAGCTTGATGGCATTATACTGCTCCAGTTTGATGAAGGAGATAATAGGAGCCTCCTGGCCTGTTTTATCACTAGGAGGCTTGATTTTGGAGTTGATCAACTGGGATCCCTTAAAAAGCAGAAACGGATATGCTTTACTGTATCATTTCTATTGATGCTGGGACCAAACTACCAAAACTATTAGTAAACTGTTACATCTTTTGGTACACATAGTAATGTGAATAACATATTCTTCACTTAAGGCTACATGTAATTTAATTAAAATGAAAAAAAATATAATGAATGTGATTTTTTTTTATTCAAATCTTAATTAACCAAAAAGAAAAACCTTCTCAAATAAAAAAAAAAAGAATTGTGAACTTCGATCCATATTTCTGAAATTATGAGATAAATCATGAGATGAAACCTACTTGATTAAGCTTCTTCCACAAGTTAAGCACAGGTCCCAGTTCTGTGGCCCAGATCTCCTTATCAAACTTGTTGGCCTTGGCATCTGCCCTCTGTAAGACCTTGAGTTGACCTATGACCTGTCCACTTATTATTCTTTGTGCTGACCTCTCAATGTTCTCTGGCAAGCCAAAGTAGGAAGGCTTGTCAAATTCTGGGAGCTCATCAATGGCCTCAATGTAATCCTGAAAATCAGTAAATAAAACTTGTCACTTGTATGTACATGATAAAACTTTGCCAGTTAACTGAAACACATATGACTGAAAGTTCACTGAAAGGTAACTGAATGGCAGAGCTCTACTATTCAGTCATCTTTCAAAAGCTATGCAGTTTCTTCCTGTGATTGTAAAATAACCTTGTACAGTATCAATTACCACTCTGTAAAAATGGTTCTTGTTTACCTTAAAATCATTTTTTTACCAATATAACACAACCTACCCTAAAATTTGTAGATGTAGGCAACTTCAGAGGTCCCAATCGTTTATTTCTGCCTTGAGCCAACATGTTTGCATCAAAGTACTGCTTAAGATATGACACCATGACTCGTAAATCAAATGGATTATCCACTCTTCCACCATATATAGCAAACTCATATAGACCATGAACAAACTTCCATTCCTGGTCATTTCCTAATACACAAAAAAAAATTTATGATCAAATGAGTGAGAAAACAGTTTACTGTACTTGAAAAAGTATCTGTGCATGAATAATTGTTGCATATTGTTTCATTACTTTTGGGGGAAAAAACTTTGCTAATTATCAAATTATATGAACCAGCAAAAGTACATAACTGCCAAGAGCAGACAATTTCACAATTGATTTGAAACTTCAAAATTATTTAAATACCATGCATTAAGTACCTGACAAGATAAAATTACCTGTTTTAATCAGTCTGTCAATGATGTCTGCACCAGCCCTCAAATCTGATAGTGAAAACTCATAAAACTTTGTCCAACCCTATTAAAACAAAACAGTATTTCAAATAAATTTTCTAATGACTATTGTATCTGAAAATAGACTGCAGCATGCAGTGTTCGGCAGAAATTATACTTTGTCATCAAAAACTATCATTTTTGTTAATTTTCATCAATCATATAAATTTTAATCCAATAAATCCTCTATTGTATTATGTAGTGCACGTGAAACGCAGTTACCTGAGGGATGTACATTCTGCGTTCCTGTACCACGGCATGGAACCAGGCCAGGGCAAACAGTGCCTGGGCCCGCAGTACACTGCCAGTCTTACTGATGTACTCAGGGCTCCAAGACTCATAGGTTCTCATCAAATTCCTCTTTACTCCAGGAGGAGCCTAGTCATGTACAAACACAGGATCAATTTTACATTCTCAAATCATTATTTCTCCCACAGATAAAATTTTGAATGGTCTAGACTGAATCAAATTTTAATGTGGAAAAAAAGTTATATTCCTGTCATATTGTCTTGTTAGTTGCAAAACATATATCAACAGCATTTACATTTCATCTTTTCATACCTCATAAGTGATTTTCAAGCTGCTCTGAAGGAGAATTGTGGGAAATTTAGGATGTACTTCTGCAGTCATCCAGAGTCTGAAATCTTCATGTGGCTTCAGTGTGTTTATTTCCTAGAAACAAGAATTTTGTTTGTTTAATTTGACAGTATAAACATTCAAAAATCAAAAAAACAAATCCAATTTGTGTCTGACCAATTCCAAAAAGCTTTCAAGGAAAGAATTAATACCTTTTCAAGCTGAGGCAGCCAGGCTGTTACAAGATGGAGGTTCTTAAGACACAGCCATTCTCCATTCTGAGCACACTCCCTCAGCAACTGCATAGCTATGTCAGATTGTCCTTGACCCATAGCAACCTGTCAAAAACAGTGTAAAATACTCACACAAAAAAGAAGACAGGGTAAGTCATACAATGCAACATTTAAGTTTTCCTTTATAATTGAGCAAATATTAAACTCACTTCAAGAACTTTTTGTTACAAACCTGATGGTATTTGTCGCCACCTATAGTTTGAGCAGCCAAGTCCTGTAACTCTTGTGAGGGGTCAGCACCAGGGGAGATAATGATCAGAATAGGCTCGGATGGCAATGTCTCTGTCTCCAGGAGCCGCTTAAGATTCACAGAAGGGGGAGAAAGCTCCTTCATTCCTGGAATGTTTGATTTAGAACTATTATTTGACTAAAAGTATCTTGGTAAGCTACGACTGTTAATCAAAGGGAGATAAAAGAGAAAGAGTGTTTAATATCTAATACAAAATTTGATTAGATGAGGAAAGATTTATGTCTGCAAACTGATAAAACCACAGTGACTTTTTACTTGAATTACCTTGGGGCATTCACAAGAAATCTAGATACAAGATCATCACAAACTCTAAATTGTAGACAGTATTGTGCAGAAGCCGGTAAATTGTTAGTTTTTTATAATATATATATACTATATATAATGCAGCTGTGTGAAACCAAACTAACAAAGACACTTACCTAAAGCCTTGCAGGCAAACAGTCCCATGGCGGTCTGTAGTCTGTCTGGTCTGACTGCCTGGACTACAAGTAACTGCTGGAACAGAGTGACTCGCTTCTCTATAACTGAGGGGAACTCCTTCTCACACTCGTTACCGCGGGAGAAGTTAGACCACAGAGACCCATCATCAAAGTTCAGCACCTGGTACAACTTAGGGAAATTGTTCTACAACAAATATTTAACTTTTTTGTTTTGAATTTTTTTAACCTTCAAATTGATGTCAGAAAATCAAATTTTTGACTGGTTATTATTGTTCTGAACAAAATTTGTCAAGAAACAGAAATAAGAGAGAGAGAAAAAAAATACTGGTTTGATGCTACACCTATGAGTGAAAAGAAAACAAGAGGCTTGTTCAAAACCAACACTTCTGTTGGAAGGATAAAGAATTTTAGAGGTTGCTCACAAACATTCACTCAGTTGAACAGGCCTCAGGTTTACCTTGAGATTGGTGACAGCAGTATGTCTCTCCTGATCCACCCAGGAGGGTAATCCCCGCCCTCCCTCCGACTTCACATCAGACACTAGGATTCCTGTGAAACCCTCCCATTCCTGTCAAACAGTCAACATAAAATTAACAGTTCCTTGATCAAACAGTATAGTGAAGATCAAATCATGCAACAGTTCTTTGAAATATTTGGAATCTTGTGTTTTAAAAAATATTTCTGAGACACAATTTCTTTTAGAGCCTTCTCATTTCAAAAACTGCATGCTTATCAGTAAGTTTACATACATTTTCATCAAACATCTCTGGTTTCATTCCATGCACCATGTGGAGGGCAAACATGAGACGATCTGCTTTAAACAGAGAGCGACAGACATACTCGTACACCAGATTCTGTAGTCTCTGAGTCAGGGCTCGGATTCTGTGATCAGTTCCACTACCATCCTGTTAAAATATTAACAAGTAAAGGGTAAGCCTGATCAACTTTACCTCTAAAAACTTCAAAATAGTTCTTTTTTCAAACTCTCATTAAACTTAGAGGGAAGATGCCATAATTTTAAATGTCAAAGCTAAGAAAACAGGTATAACCATTTTCAGAATTTATAAAATATGTACTAAGAAATTTTTTGAAAATGGTATTTTTGTAAACATCGAAAGCAAATAAAAATTGATTGATGATAGATTTAAATAAGTTCTACCTGTTTGGTCTTGAGAGCTTTCTGGAAGATTCTGAGGAAGGCAGCCAGACTGAATCTGTACATGTTGTTGATTTTAGCCAAGTCACTGATGACAAAGTACATCCTACTACCACTCTCTGCTAGAGGCAGGTAGGTGTTTCTCTCCTACAATCAAATGTCAAAAAATTATATTACAGGAAAAATTTTTATCAGTAATACACGAAGAAATATGTTTCACTTGATTTTTCAAAGGAAATTCACATGAAAAAGACACAAAATGGGTACATGTATATTCCAGATGTATTTTACTGAAAATAACACAAAAATGAAATTTATGTGAAAAATTGTATGTGACTCTTTCCCTGTACTAACCTGGTCCAGTGAAGCTTGTAGACGGACAGATTCTGTCAGGGACTCGGTAATTGTAATACTGCTGGCCTTGGTCTTATTCAGAGAGTCAAGCAACTCCTTGTTTTCTAGAATGTTGCCCTTGGCATTGGCCAATTCCTAAAAACAAAGAAATATTGCACTTGTGGGGCATAATAACTCCATGCATCATAAAATCTAGATTTTTGAATAATATATTATACAGACTCAAGAAAATCAATTGTTTTTGAAATATATTTACTTCTAGCAAGGACTCCTCCATTTTGGCCAGCTGAATTTTTAGATCCTCCTCTGTCTTCAATAACTCAGTCTTCCTGACCTCCAGTTCTGGTTTCTCGTTCTGTATAGTAGCCGCTAGCAGCTACAAAAGGAGGGAAAGGAATTGATTTTTCCTCAGTCATATAACACATCCATATTGAGTACAGCCTTCTTCAAGAAGTAATTATTTCTTTATATTGCATTATTAAATTTAACATTACATTTATATCATTCTGTAATTCATAAAGGAAAGGGAACCTGTAAAAAACAAGAGGCCCATGGGCCTTATAGGTCACCTGAGTTTTGTGTAACAACTTTAAAACAAATAACTTTGGTTCATGTTTTAAACCAGAGGCCATGAAATTCACAATTTTGAAAGAGGCACCATTGCTTATCATAATTATAAACTTAGCATGCTTACTTTATTTACTTAATGATCAGAGTAACATAAAAAAATGCACTTCCACTTTATAACAAGTTTTGCACCTCACCTCAAAGGAACCACTGACCTTGGGGCCACATATTTCAAAATTTTGCATATTTTATCATAAAATGGTTGATTAATACCTAAGAGCAGATTTCAAAGCATTAATTTATTTTCAGACTATGTAACCCCCCCCCCCCCCCCAAAAGGGGGGGGGGGGGGGGGGGGCATAAAAAATAACCATTTTGCTAGATGCACCTTTCTTCATCATAAATATATATACTTGGATCATTGGCATAAAACCCAGGAGCAAAGGGAGATTTTCAAAAAACAAATACATTTTCACTATGTAATCAATAGAGCCCCGCTCTAACACCATAATACTGACCCTGGGGCCATGAAATTAAAAATTTTGGAAGAGACTGTGTCAGACACTCTTGCTCATCATAAATATGTGCTTAGTTAGTTTATTTTATGCCAAGAAGCAGAGAAGATGATTCTCTAAGAATAAATGCATTTTCACTATATAATCAATAGAGCCCTGCCATAACACCAGAACCCCTGGCCCTAGGGCCATAAAATTCACAATATTGGAAGAGGCACTTTTGCTCATCATAACTATGTACTTTATTAGTTTATTTAATACCCAGGAGCAGAGAAGAAGATTTTCAGAGAAATAATGCATTTTCACTATATAATCTATATAGCCCCTCCTTAGCACTAAAACCCCTGACCCTGAGGTCATAAAATTCAAAATTTTGGAAGAGACACTTTTCCTCATCATAACTATGTGCTTACTATAGTTAGTTTATTTATTACCCAGAAGCGGAGATGAAGATTTTCAAAGAAATAATGCAGTTTCACTATATAATCAATAGAGCCCCGCCCTTAAACCAGAACCCCTGACCCCGGGGCCATTAAATTCACAATTTTGGAAGAGGCACTCTTGCTCATCATGACTATGTACTTAGTTAGTTTATTAAATACCCAGAAGGAGAGAAGAAGATTTTTATAGAAATAATGCATTTTCACTATATAAACTATATAGCCTAGCCCTAGCACTTAAGAACCCCTGACCCTGGTGCCATGAATTTCACAATTTTGGTAGAGGACTCAATGCTCAATACATTCATGCCAACAGTTTGCCTGCTTGATGTCCAGGAGTAAAGAAGAAGATTTTTAAAGATTGCAGAAATTTGAGTGGTTTTGGCCCCTCCCCTCATGCCCCAGGGGGGCAGGGACCATGAAATTCACAATTTATGTTCCCCTTCACCCATAGATGCTGAATACCAAATTTGGTTGAAATTGGTTTAGTGATTTCAGAGAAGAAGCTGAAAATGTTCAAATGTTAACACACGACGGACGACGCACGACGCACAATGGACGACGCACGACGACGGACGAAAACGGATAGCAATAGGTCACCTGAGTTACTCAGGTGACCTAAAAACCACAATGATTATATTTTGTAAGCTATTCCAAACTCAAGCCACAGATTTGTCTTGTTTTTTTTAAGATAAACATTGAGCATGTGAACATACAGTTGAACTTCATGCACAGTTAAATTTCTGTATCTCAAATACCATTAATCAAACTGATTCAGAAGTCCAGACCACTTTTTCTGAAGAGTATTTCAGCTTCAATATCTTGAATCCTCTGTTATAGCAAAGTTTTGCCAAAGTCCCTTCAAGTTTGAGATAACAAAGTTTGGCCGTACATGTATTATCTGTACTATATTTAGAATCTTTCCCCACCTGTCCTGTTAACCCCGCCCTGGTGGTAGTGAAATTGACCTCCGTAATGATGGAGAATGCATCAGGAGGGATCTCGGGATTGGGATTTCTGGTGGTCAGGAAAAGTCGGAATTCCTCATTGTAATCAATTGTCTTCTCTCCAATCTGAACAACATACCTGGGACCTATAAAACATTTGTTAACATTAAAAATCAAAGTCCTGTGTATAAAACACTTTTTCTTTCAGTCCTATTCAGTCTTTTTTTAATACTTTTTTTTTAAAATCAAGTGAGCAAATGAAGTACTTGAATGATAGCAAGACAATAAGGTGTGTATTGACTTCTGACCTTGAGCTGTAAGGTCACCACGTAGCAATGGATACAAGATAGGTTCCACACCATCCACTTCCTGTATGATCAAAGTTTTTCCAAATCTGACGGCAAGCTCCAGAGATGTTGTAAAGTTGGCATCCTGTCACAGAAAATATAAATTCCATGTTGCAATTATGTGTTGACTTCATACCCCAAATTTGATTCAGTTTTTCAAATCTCTAAACAGGTCTGGACGATTTCTAAATATGGAAATTAGGAACGATAACCGAAAGTTGCTAAAAATGTACATCAAGTACACGTAGTTATTTTTCTGTCCAATCAGACAACAGCATTTTTACACACCCCAAAACATTTTTTAAAAGAACAAAAAGATAACACGTGCTTTTTTTTTTTTCCTCAAAAAGATTTTTTTAGCAAAAAATCTGTAGAAGTAAGATGAAAACTTTCGAAGAATAAGGTATTCCCCACATATTTACCGTGAACAACCTTGACATTTTTATCTCGGTAAAGAAAAACATAGGTAATCAAAGATTACGAAGCTCACCTCGACGAATGTTATCAGTTTAAGTAATGCAAATCCTACATCATATTTTCTTAATATTAAGTATTCATCCCAACAACAATATTCTTGCAAGTTGTGCTTAACCCTCTACATGGCATATATACATTTCTATGCGTGTAGTGTGAAAAACATGTATTGTGCAAACAAATATTCATAACTGTTAAAACTGCAGATATCAAAGACTTCAAGTTCATTCGGATTGATCTGTTCCCAAAACTTTAACCTGGTCTCTTGTATGGAAAATATAGGTCAGATCCAGCATCCCAAGCAAGCCTGGTAGTGTCCATCCTAAGATACATCATCCATGCAAGTTTGGTTTAGCTAGGGCTTACAGTTACTTGGGAATGAAAAATGTAGGTCAGATCCAGCATCCGAAGCAAGTCTGGTAGTGTCCATCCCTAGATACATCATCCATGCAAGTTTGCTTCAGGTAGGG
>PRKT01000901.1:94543-123848 GCA_003671525.1 Saccostrea glomerata | reverse complement strand
AAGCAAGTCTGGTAGTGTACATTCCTAGATGCATCATCCATGCAAGTTTGGTCTGGGTAGGGCTTATAATTCCTTGGGAATGGACCTGCTCCAAAAACTTTAACCTGCTCCAAAAACTTTAACCTGGTCACTCATCTAGAAAATGCAGGTCAGATCCAGCATCCGAAGCAAGTCTGGTAGTGTACATCCCTAGATGCATCATCCATGCAAGTTTGGTTCAGATAGGGCTTATAGTTACTTGGGAATGGACTTGCTCCTAAAACTTTAACCTGGGACGCCGACGCTAACGCCGACGCCGACGCCAACGCCGGGGGTATAGCATAAGCTCATCTCGACTTCGTCGAGGTGAGCTAAAAATATTGCACGATAGAATGTTATCGTTTACAGAGGTATAGATCGCACCAGCAAGTTTTTATCAAGTTCAATTATAACATTTACCAGAATATATTGTATGTTGGTAAATATAATTTTGCTTAGTCGTCCGATTTACATCGATAATGCTTAAATTTCATATGTATAGATCAACTCACACAAATGTTTATCGTATGGACTATACACATATAGATTTAAATTATCATGGGTTTCATGAGCGCCGAATACTTAGCTATGCAGACTGGGCATAAGGTAAGGTGTATAACGTGGAGAAAAGAGAATCCTGTAATTATACAAGAATGCGTTTTATCCCAATATCTTACCCCGCATATCAGAAACTGCATGGACTATATTTTGTATTTAAACACTCAAAAATAATAAAGACTTATATCTTTTCGATAAGATTTTTATGTCAGGCTCTCAAAACTGGAAATTTACCGTATTTAAATCAAATTTTTAACGTGAGTTAAACTTTTGGGATTGCTACCTCCTAGAGACAGATTTTTATTTATCCCACTTAAAAACGTATTCTAAGCTTTCAAGTCGTGTTTGTTCACGGTAGAATTGTCATAAATATCATATTATTCCCAAATGCGCATAAAGTTTACAAAAAGTTTGTTCTAAAAAAATCTTTTAAGCAAAAAACTTAAAAACCACGTGTTTTATTTATTTTCTCATGGGTTTGTCTAAATGCTGTTATCTGATTGGTCAGAAGGATTAATGCCTTGTCTATTTTGTGTATTAATAGCAATTCACGGTTATTGTTCTTGACTTCCTTATTTAGAAATCGTCCAGACCTGCTAAACTCATTTTGTATTTGACCTAATGAATATTCAAGCTGACCTGTTGGTTGATGACCTCCAGTCGGTTCTCTTTGAGGTGAGTTTTCAGCCAATCAGTGGCTCTGGAGGAGGGGTCAATCAGGAATGGTCTCAGTGTACTCTAAAAGATTCATAAACCATAATTATAGAAAGGGAATATGGTTATATTTGAATAAAATACATTTTTTGTTGGTAATTACAGAAATTATTCAGAATCCTGTATTACAAATCAGACATTTTTTATGTATTTATATAATGAGTGCATTATTTTTTTTATCTTAAATAGCATTGAAATAAACATGTGTATTTAATGTGCAAGCAATTGTGATTATCACAATTAATGCTGATATTCAGAATCCCACTGAAATTTTTTCTTTAATTGATAATTACATGTAAATGTTTTTCTGAAAATAAAATTTCTTCAATCACATAATTACAATGTAAATGTTTTAATGACAAAAAATTCCCTTCAAAAAGTCTCTCCCTTTTTTTTTTATAATCTGGTTATAAGCACAAAATCAATTTTACCATCACCTGTGATATAAATGTGCTTTCATTCATTTCTATTACATAGTTGCATGTGCATTAAATAGAAAGGCAAACATTTTCCTCTATTGGGAGAGAAAACAAATTTTTAGTGAAAAATAAGATAAAGTACATTAGCAGGACAGATATTTAGGATAAATAAGAAACATTTTACAAGAAGATGTAAAGAGAGAGAAAAGTTGGTTTATTTTTGCATATTAAACCTGGAATATATTTTGCTTTTTTTTATCATACATTTATAACAATCTCAATCTTTGCTAGCCAAGTGTCTGATTCCTTTACCCTCATTGGGTGATAAAGTTAAACAAATCAAATACTTGGCTAGCGAAGATGAGCAATCTCAAAAGTCTTGGCAAAGTACATTTGGATGTTGCATTTTAACGATTTTTTTCTTCTTCTGTAAGACTTATCATGTCTGTAATACATGTATCATTTTGTAAAAATATGATGTCTGAAGAACGCAATGAACTAGCTGACAAAGGCAAATTCCTTGGGTGGACAATTTGCACATGACATTGATGACACCTTGACCTAACATAAAGCTATAACCTTGACCTTCAGTAAATGAACACATTTATACCCTCTCTAAAGATATACAGGTATTACCAAAAAAATTTAATTCATAGATGAAAAAAGCAAAACTCTGATTTTTGATTTTGCACAAGCTACAGAAAAAAAATCAAAAGTGCTAGAATTAGAAGTGAGTGTGTAAAAACACAGGGACTTGAAAAGTGAGGTGTCAAAAAAAAAAGAATTCCACACACACACACACAGGAGTCTCCATCTTACCCCTGCTGGTATATCATTGATCTGGCGTTCATATTGAATAAGTTAAAAGTTAATGTGCATGCATTAAAGAAAACATACATTATTATTTCCAAACCATTTCCTAGCTAAATTACATAATCCCTACATGTTATATATAGGTATAAATAAAACTAGCTAAATTAAGATATAAGTAATTAATAAGAAAAGGAAACTAGGATCTACATGCATATAATTTGGTTTCACTGTTAGCGGAGTTTACCATTGATGGCTGAAGACACTAGATTATGATAAAATATATGATATATACATCATGCCTAAATTATCTATTAAATACATAGCATGCTTTTATTAACATTGTCTCAATATTTACAATTGATATTTTAATTTACAACTCTAAAGACCTATTAAGGCTTTTTTTTCATTCCTAGCTAAATTACATAAATTACATTGTATACATAAAATACAAATCATGCTGTTATATAAAAGCTGCATAACTGATAGATTCATCATGCAGATAATGTACCATTATTTAAATATGTTCATATCTAGCAACTTTTACTACTGATCGGACATACCTGTAGAATGACTAGGGCATTTTCCATGGACAGTTCATCCGAGGGTAACCCTTCTGCTTTCCAGATTAACTGTTCACTCTCGGTACTGAGGAATCGACGACAGTCAAAATTCTGTATCCCCAGAGCCTCCGACCAGCTGTTCAGGAAGTTCCTTCGGGCATCCTCGGGAGCCTGGGCTAGGTAAGTGATAAAGGCTGAGGCCAGCAGAGCTCTCTTAGGGAGTTCCTTCAACTCATCAGAAAGTTCTCCCACCTAGAATAAAATTTTCATTTGAAAAACAGACTTTGATTTGGAACAACTGAAGCATGTGCAAATTGTGCACCTGAAAATAATCCATGTATGCCTGAAAATATGATTTTCCACTAATCAAATATTCAAAATCACATTAAAATAATGACCTAATATGATATATGATGTGCCGAAAAATATGCCCACTTTGAAGAAGCATGATTACAAAATTAATAAAATTACACCTCCTTTTGAAATTGAATAAAAAGGGGGACTGACTCTCTTATCCACCATCCCCACCCCTCTCAACCAATCTACAAATATCTGACCTGTCTGCTCCATCTCTCGTATTCCCCCTCCAGTTTGGTCACTAGGGTCTCTGCAGCCTGGATCGTCTCGTTCTCCTTGTCCAGTTTTATCTTTAGCTCTGCTGCCTCTTTGGTTAAGGTCTCAAACCTGTTTCTAAGGGAGGCAACTTTAGCATCAACTTCATCCAAAGCTCTCTTCAGTTTGTCCATCCTGCCTTCTGCTTTCTTGAGGTTTCTGTTAGATAATGAAAAAATTAAATATTAAAATCCCATTCCCAAATAAAAAAATATATCCATAAATTGTCTGGCATGTTTAAAAGAATTTTGTTAAATAGCATTTACACAAAAGAGAGAGAGTGACAAAGTAGGTTATAAATTTAGGAATCGTGGTTATACCTGATTAGCTCATTCTGTTCATTTTCCAGAGGTTCAATCTTTTCCAGTACATATGAGAATTGTACATTTGCTTTTACCCATGCTGCAAGGGGCTCAGCTGCCACGGAAGCTCTCTTGGCAACCTGTTGGAAAAAAATATTATCTTAGATTAAGACTGATGAAAGATTCTGAAGAAACCTCTTCTTACAACTTCTGGAGTTATGTGACCATTCATACATATAGGAAACATGTTCATTTCTATTGACTTTGTATACCATTTTGATACTGTAAAATGAATTACATTATAAGATTTTATCATTTTACCGCAGGTTCGAATGAGTCTTTGCTTTTCTTGATAAGGGCCTCTACTCCTTTCCTGATTTCTGGGGTGATTTTTCTGGCATCAAATGTCTGAATTTCTTCCTTCACTCCTCTCTTTGCCAAAAAGCTATCAAACGAGAAACATTTTTCACTTGGCTAAATTTATTCTTATTAAAACATTAAACATATGGTATAAACCCAAAGATATGTACCCTATACAGGATTATTTTCACCCCATCTTATTTCTGCCCTTTTACACCTCCAAACAATTTTACCCAATTTGAAATTCACCCAGACACAGTTCTGATAAAGAGATGATGCCATTTTCTTTGAATCAACCCCAATTGTGAGGAGGACCAAAGGGGCAAAAATTTCTCTGTATACAGTATATCAAGAAGCACAGACCTCTTCATGCTGACCCAGGAGGTGTCAAAGATCCCCATGAGCCTGAGGACCCCCTCCAGGATGTCCCTGATGGTATCGGGAGGGGCCCTGAGGGAGCGGATCTCAGACAGGGACTCGGTTTTGATGTTCCCCACCGCTGACATGGCGGCCTTCACTAGCGGCTCCACCTCTGCCAGTTCTCTGTCGATCGCCTTCTTCCTCGTCTGGAGGACTTTGTCTTCCTCTGCCGCCTGTCTTTTCAGTTCTTCCATCTCATTCTTCTGGTCACTAGCATTCTACCAAAGAAAGAGACTGAACTTGTATAATTTGAATGTTATGCACTCGGAAATCTTGACTACTAGGATGTTAACCTTAAATCCATTTTAAAATTCAATTGTTTATTGGTTAAAATGTTCTCTAACCCTGAATTTTGTCTAATTGGGATAATTTCTATAGAATCAGTTTAGATAAGTTTTACTGTATTTACAATACAAGAAACAATAAGCGACAGACTTTTTAAACAGTTCTATCCATTTCTTTGCTGAACAAAAGAAAAAATTCGAAACATCAAAACAGAACTTGTATAGAAATTTCAATACATCTATTCCTTACCTGCATGCTGATGGTGATTTCTCTCAGCGCTGTGTCAGCCTCAGCCTGTTTCTCTGCCAACAACACACTCTGTTCCCCAGCTTTCCTTTTGAGTTCGTCCACCAACTGTTTGGCTTCATTCAGTTTGGAAACACCGGCCTGTAGATGGTGCTGTCGTTTCTCCACCCCTGCCTTCTTGTTACTGTACACTGTCTGGTACGTGTTGAGGAAGGCGATGTATCTACGAGGCGTGGCCCCCATGTTGGCCTGCACACAGGACTCGTGGACATGGAGGAAAGATTTGAGAAGCTCCTCTCCCCCTGAGAGTTTTCTCTGGTGCCTCTTCTTCTCCCCAATACTGGCTCCCTCTATTTTGGGAGGTTTGGTTAGCAGCATAAAGGGTACCTGACAAAGAATGACATAATAGTCTAAAACCATGACATGGCACTTCAGAGTATGGTTAATGAAAAGTTATTTAGCTACTAATGAAACATTCAACTTAACTTTCTTCACTGTAAACTTCCCATATTTTGAAATTCAAAATACTGCATCCTAATCTCTAAGGAAAAAAGGATGATCAACATGCTTTAGCTTTAGACTTGAAAAGTTTTCACATGATTACCTTGATCATTGAGTCCCTACTCCAGGACTCCATCCACTGAACAGCACACTCCTTATACAGGGCAGGGTTACTCTCACAATTCAGGGTGAAGGAATTGTTACTGCAGTCCATAATCAGAGCTATGTGCAGATTGGTCTTGATTCCTGAAAGCAATTTTATTATCTTTTCCAATGACAAAAAAATTTGTTCTTGTCTAAATGAAAACTTCAACTCTCTAAATATATGAACACAAGAATTTAACTTCAATAACAACAAATTGTGCAATTTTAATCTTAAACCATATCTAAAAATCTAAGTGTTAATCACTTTTAATTCAGGAGAACTATATTTTCATATAATTATGCAAGACAGCTAGCAAAAATTTCATTCTTTTGTATAGTTTTATTAGCTTAGCTTATATACAGCAATAACCAAAATTTGTGAAAATTTTGTCCCGTTTATAAGCACAAAGTATCTATGTTACAAAAATTTGGTGATCTATTGTATACCACATTTTTCAGTTTAAAAATTATGAAAACTCCAAGATAACATACTTGTGGCATAGAAGTTGATGAGTGTCCCCCTGAAGCCTGCCTCTGAGGCCATGTCCCTGAGGGGTGACAGGAGAGGTTCTAGTTCCTCTGGGGAGTACAGCCCTGGCACCTCCCCCGAGGACAGGAGACTGTTGATCATCTCCAGGAACTGAGGCTCTACAAACTGGTGGTCCTCCAGGAGTAGCACCACCTGCTCCCCCTCAATTCCTGCCAGCTGCATCACCTACAGGTACAAAGGTAAGGTATAAAGATTGTTCTATTTACTAACAGATCAACAACTGTGGTACAGTAAAACTCTTTTAGTACAAACACGGATATTGTGAATTCACAGATAAAGCGAAGTGATCTTGGATCTCCAGCCATATATATTTAACGAATTCCTTGTACTGATATAACGAATTACGGATATAGCAGAGTAATATCACAGGTCCCAGTAACTTCGTTATATCCGAGTTGTACTATAATTGAACTAATGTTGCCTAATCAAAATGCATTTACAATTGACAATTTCTTTCTAGTTACACCAAATATCAAACTTTGGATAATAAAGCAAACAAATATATGAAATATTAAATTTAAATTTAATCTCATGATTAATTGTTAATGTTTTCTTTGAGGTCTTTAACTTACAGTTTTCAGATCATTTTTAAACTGCTTCATTCCATAGGAACGGGACACCTTGGGAGAAAACAGATGCATCTGGTGCATGTGAGCCACCAAGAGAACTGCGGTCCTCCTCCCCACACCACTCCTACCCGCTAACAACAGGGACCCCCCAGGGAGGGTCAGGACTCGGTCCACTCGGGCAATGTTGTCAAGAACTTCTCGGAAGAGCAGGATGTCCAAGTCTCTGTTTTCTCGACCTGTTCAGCAAAATTCAAGTCAAGAAAATTTAAAGGCAAAGTTCTACAAATATCATTCCAAAGATTTCCTTCATTTTATTCATGCATAAATTTATAGCTTTATAAATTAAAGCAGATATTGTATGGAAACATTTGTTCCATTTTTGTAACTTTTGAAAGGATAGGTCAGAAATGAATAACACACTGTAGAGTTTGAGTCCCCTCTCTATCACTGCTGTCAGGTCGTCACTGTTGAGTTTCCCCAAGGGTTTTCCTGTGGGGGGAAGAGGGGCACCTGCTGCCACGGCTGGTCCCCCATCCTCATGGCGAGCCCCCCAGGTCACAAAGTAGTCAGCTAAAATAAATCATAACTTTTATTGTATTTTTAATATTTAGAAAGTGTAGAAAATAAGTAAAAACACAAAACTAAAGTTGAAAAGGAATTCAGACAATGATAGATCATGGACAATAATTTCCATGTATATGAGTTGTTTTCCACTCTGTTGTGATATACATGTACAGTATATTTGCTTTACAAAATCTAAAAATATCTATACATTCATGTAATCAAAACTTTCCTTATTTCTACGTTTATACAATATATATGTATATCTTACTGTCTAAGTTGTCAAATATGTTAGCTGACCAGTCCGCCCTGACAGTAGACATCAGAATGCTGTCAAACTTATTCTGGCCCTCCGACCCGACGACTCGATCTCGGAACAGCCGGCGAGCCTCGTACGCCCAGATCTCGAGGACATGATCACTAGAGCCCTCCTTGGCCCCGGCATTGAGATCATATCTAAGTAGACTCAGACACCAGTCAGTCAAGTCTCGCGGGGTAAACAGATAGTGACTGTAGTCATCCACTGTGAACCTTGACCTCAACTAAATAGAAATAGAAAGAAATTATGATGAAGATTTTTAATGCTTCAGTTTAGGAATAAATTATAAATTCTAGTGGTATTCTGACGTTTCTTCATATCCATACAGTGTTCATGGCTCAATTTTTCTGGCATTAATTAAGAAATGAATTTAATTTTTGAAGATTCATGAGGTTATGAACTAAGACACTTCACGCCGGAATATTTCATGAAGCGCGTTAGCGCTTCATGATAAATATGCCGACGTGAAGCGTTGTAGTTCATACATAATTCATTACTTTTATTTACATTATTTATCTGATGACTTGCCATAAATTTACGCTGTTCAACTGTCATTTTTAAAACAAAACAGTGTGCACTATATTTTTTTACTTTTTGACGTCAAGAGCAGACCCGGTATTATGACGTAACAATGGAGATATTCATGCTTATTCGTGGTACAAACCTAATGTAGATCATGAGAAAATATACTGCATTTTATTTTGTAAAGAATCAAAAGGGAATTTTATTGGAAATGTAAATGTTTACACGTAAATAATTGCAGCCACAATCTCATTTTTCGGATTTACACCATAACTTCTTGATTTCTGTCAATTGTAACAAACAAACATAATTAACAACCAGGTTCAGTTGAACTGCTTTATGTAAGCTAGACAATACACTACCTGGTCATACAGTTGTACCATTGAACCAGCTAAGGCGTACACTTTGGCGGGATTGCCCCACACTGGATGACGTCCAAGTTGTCTGTTCAGTATGGGGGTCAGGTAGGCTCCATAGATTGCCTGGAGTTGTTCTTTGTCTGGGTACCTACAAAAAATCAAATAGCATACATATTTTCTTCAACAGCTAACTACCCTATCTGATAAATTGCATGTTTCATTCCCTTTTTTGTTACTTCAAGACTATGAAAATTCTTTTCTGATTCCTTGTGTATTAGTTATGGTGTATACTAAACTTTGTAAAATCACCTTTAGCATCTGACTTTTATATTTTCATTTTATGTTCAGATATTTTCAATGGGTAAATTTTTAGTATTTTTATGAAAAAGAAAATCAATAATCAAATTTTAAAAATTACTGATACATGTATATGGATGAAAGCTTACCCAATACAGCAGATTCTGACAATGGAAGTGAAGCGGGTGGTCAGTTTATGACGACCCAGGCCCGTCCCAGCATTCATACTAGCCACAATCTGTACTCCCTCCAGCCCCACCCACTCCAAGTTGTGGTCATAAAAACCATTGTAAGTTATGACCTAAAACAACAACCAGACGTATGTTTTCAATACTCATGGAAATCATGTACTTGTAGGAGTAGGAAATCATGTTGACATTTTAAATCATGTACATGTACTGTGAACCAATTGTTATTTGCGACATCTTTTATCTGCAATCTTTCAGTTTGGAAAATATCCAAGACTACTTATTTTTAGCAATCAAGACAAGAAATATATTTGCAATATATTTTGATAATTCTTGCTCACAAATAAAATTTGGTTCACAGTAAATTACTTCACTTTCACTTGACACTCATTATTTGGAGTTCATCCCCTTCTGATATGAAACGACAAAATGACACCTTTAATAAATCAGATGATATTTCAGATAATAATTCTATACCTGTTGAAGAAAAGCCACAAGCTGACATGTGCCCCACTTGTCTGGTTTAGGCAGGTTGAGATCCTTCAGGTACAGAACCAGACGTTCACAGTCCTTGGGTCGGTACACTCGCCCGGTGTTCGTGTTCAGCACCATACAGCTCTGGCTCAGCTTCTGTAGAACGTGGGTGGGGTTGGTCTGGGCACTGCAGTGAACCACAGCAACCTGGGTAGACCTCAGCTGCTCAAAGCAATGCTTTAGCAACATCCTGAAACCAAAGGGGGCATCAATAATTTTACATGTCAAAGGATTTCATAGGTAATAGGGCATCCATTATCATTTTACAAGTATAGTTATTTTTCCTTTTAAAGTTTTTGAACTTTGGTACATCACTGAAATCAATGAAAGGAAAAAGTTCAGAGCCAAAAAGTCTGTGGCAAAAAAACAACAGGTATTCTTTAATTTCCTTTAGCAGATAAAGAATATATAAACTTATGCTTCAAAGGTGGTAGACTTTAGATCTACAAATTTGCTTCTTTCCTTTTCTGTATCATGTCAACTTTACTTCATAGTGAATAATTTGGTTCAAAGTACTTGGTCTGTCTTAGTACTTACCCCTTTCCGCACCCCTCAGGTCCTACCAAAATGAAGGGCTGTTTGTTGTCAGCTTGTAGCCAGGGGGCGAAGTAATCCAGACCCCTCTGTACGTCCCCCGTCCTCACCACTGGGAGAGACCCCCCAGTGGTGAAGTTATCAGCACTCAGGTCTCGAACAGCCTACAGTTCATCAAAATCATTAACAATCCTATCAATAAAAATGTTAATTTTGTATAACGTGTTAAATTACTCAAAATATAAATTTTTCAGCATTATAAAAATAATTCATTAATTTACAACTGCAAAGTAAGAGTTAAGATATAAATTTTGTCATAGAGTAAATTTAAGCATGTCAAAATAGAAATTGTCTCTATAAATTTTCTGTCTAAACTGTCTCAATCAAGCACTACATTTTTCTAATACATTTACAAACTTTAACTATGAAATACATCTGAAATTTTACTAAAATATGGAACAATATACAATACTTTGTAAACAATGCATGCAGACAGATCTTTCTTCCCTCTTTTAAAAATAACTTATTTTTTTGGAACATTCATTACCTTGTATTGTATTTGTTCTTATTTAATATAGGAAACCATATGAATTAAGCTCTCAAGCTTTAAAGGGTTATCCGGATTCAACTAGTCACTGTTGAATTATACATTTTTAAAAATTCTAATTTGTTAAGATCACATAATTGAAATGCAGATAAATGTCATAAAAATGCAGTTGAGAAAAAAAGTTCTAAGCAAAAAATTTCTTCTAACCATTATGCTGAGGTGTTGACACCAAGGAGTGCAAAAGCATTGTATTCTAAATTGGGTTCAAGTACATTAAAGCAATGATTCTGGCAGTGTTTACAGGTTTACTACAACCATATTTTACTGATCTTCACCATCTTTTCTTTTACAGTGTAATTACAATTTGTAAATGAGGGAAAGTCTTGTTTTGATTTTTTAAGCGAAAAATGGACATTGAATTGTTCAGTGATGAATTCTTATATAAACTGTCTGCATACTTGACTCATCAACATGAACATTTAGAATACATTCTGAACTAAACAAACAGTGCATACCCCATCTACAAAAATTTCTATCTGAAAAAAATGGCAATCAATAATAATAAAACTCACATCCAACCGCTGAAAAATCAAATATTAATAGCAAATAGTATGGAACAGAGAACAATTATTCCACTGCGCAAGGTCTTGACAACTTATGCCAAGTACATTAGCTGGATTAATACATGTATAGTGTTCAGTTTTAATTAATTGATTCTTAATTAATACATTAATTAATCAAGCTAGTTTTTACCTCCATACTGTAAGTCATCAGACGCCCCATGTTTTCATCATAGAACGTATCTAAAGGACGTCTAGAATCTGGGGGCATCTCCTGAGTCCATGTAAACACCTAAAAATTATGGGGAAAATATGGTTATTTCAGCTCTAGCAAAAAACTGTAAATTCCACAATACAGGTAAAGAATAATTACTTTTCTTGCAATTTGATGTCTTCGAGCCATTTTGTGACAGTTTCTTTCTATTTTACATTACTCTTTTAAGGATTTAGTTAAAATTTCAAGTTTTGCTTTGCAATGTAGAATCTGGATTTAAGGTTCAACTGCATATTGTGATTTATAGCCATTGATTAGTCAATGACTTTTGTTCCCCACATCTCACCTCTTTTGCGAAGGCTTCCCTGCTTCCTTCATTGAGATTCCCTCCCAATCCATGGATCAAGCAGACGGCAAAGTGGGCTTTGTTTCGGACATTGTGTAGATGGGAGAGTCCATTCAGAACCACCCCAATCAGACTCGTCTCCACCACAAAGTCATTCTTATAATAACAAAATACAAAGTTAACATACAACAAAATCTTTCTGAAAAAAAAAAAACAAGATACAAAGTTAAACACTAAATCCCAGTAATTCTGTGTTTCACATGTTAAACTATACAGTAGAACTTCAGTGTCTCAAATACCCATATCTTGAATATCATGGATATGCCCAAGAAGTTTGTAAGTCCCCAACTAATTATTCTTTAAGTAGTTCATTTTCGATATCTCAAATCCTTGGATATCTCAATTATAGTCCCCAACCATTTATTCTTTAAGTAGTTCAATTTCGATATCTCACATCCTTGGATATCACAATTTTTGTTCTAGGTTCCATCAAATCTGAGATAAAGTTTTACTGTACTCTACTTAATTGGTCCACCTTCTCTATCAGTTAATGAAACAAAGATTAAGTAAACTCCCCAATACTCCATAAATTTTATTTGATTATGCTAGGTAGATACAACGTTTTGTCAGACCTGCTTGAGGACCCAGTCCACAGCCTTGTAGAAGTGATCCTCTATCCAGCCAGACATGATGTGCTGTTCACTCTCAGGTTGGGAGCTGAGCCAGGAGTTCACCACGGCCTTAATGTCGGTGTCCTCATCACTAGGAGAGAGAGGGTGTTTAAAATAACGACACAATTGCTATAAGACTGATTCAATTAAACTGTAATGATAGTTTAGCAATGGCTTCTTTTTAATTAAAAAGATGTACTTGCATGAAACATTTTCAACATCATTTTTCATGATAGGATTTTTAATAATGCTGAGTTTTTAAGCAATTTGTAACAACAAAATCAATATCAATTTGGATTTTTGGGAAGGGAAAGGTTTATTTTATACATTTGATAATTACCTGAGGAAAATCATTCCCATCCTAGAGATGGTGGCTGGAGAGGCACAGCTCAGGTCATGGGTCTCAAACAGGAAGTTAACGTTAGGTCCGAACTGGATTCTCTCTCCAGAGGGCATGGTGAGGAGCCGGTTATCGTCCAGGACGGAGTTCAGGGACTCGATCCACTCTGGATCAATGTCTCCATCACAGATAATCCAGGACTGCACCTCTGTCAGGAAACAATGCAAAGTTGATAAAATTAATGTTTCATCAGTGCTTAATACTAAATATGCACTAAAATTATTCATTTTATTCCTTGATCTAGCTAGCATTTTTAATCTCATATTTTAACCATTCAAGAGCGAAATCAAAGGACAAAAAAGAAAGTTTACTAAGTTCTATTCTATCCATCTTGATCTTTACAGTTTGGAAAAGAATAAGAGATTGTCACTGTACCACACACAAGACTTGGCCCAGTAGTGGGGCTTTATGTGTTGTTGGCACATTGCTAATACTTAAAACCAACCCTGAGGTTCTTTGACCACTTGTCTGGCACTGTAAGTCAAGACTCCATCTGTCCACTCTCTTGTGTCGATATCAATTTGACCCAGCAACTAATAAGACATAAAGACATTGTGTCAGATCAGTGTATACTGTGTGAAACCACAAGTTCAACAAGTTTTCTTCATGTTAGCTAAGCTTCAATATGATTAAACATAAAAGATAACAGAGAATCAATGTTCATCTTCCATATGAAAACACTAGCATAGAAGGATGGAATGCCTACCTGTGTCCTGTGCATGGCTTTGGGATTCATGGTGTACTTTTTGACATCCTTGCCAAGTTTGGAAAGCCCTGATCTGAGTATGCCCCACAGAGTGGTTTTACCTGAACCACTGGGGCCTACCACCACCACCCCTGTCCTCTGTCTCAGCTGTTCATACAACTCCAAGGCCTTCTTGATCTGGAGGGAGAAAAAATAAGTAGGTCAAAGTGGTACACTGTATAGAACATATTGCTTAAAGCTGCAAAAATTTCCTTAAAAATAATGAACACATTCCTATGAATGAAATATAAATAATCCAAATGTATGAGGTGCTATATTATAAAGTACATGAGTGAAGATTATTACATAATTTCTTTACTACAGTTGCCATACAAATAAAGTCAAATTGTGGATTCAGTTCTGAAAATAGACTCAAGTTTGTGTCACCCTATCTAAACATCATTCAGCTTAAAATAAGTTATGCTTTTGCCAATTAAAGTAAAACTTGTCCAAATCACTCATTAAGTGTATTGTCTTGTCCAGATATTAAAAATAAATCAGGTTGAAAGGATAGTATAAGGCACACAAAACAAAATATTTGGGGAATAAAATATTCTGCCTGAATTCACAACATCCTGTACTCGTAACAGTTTTGTAGAATAGGCATAGCTGACTGATATTCTAAATTCTTCTTACCTGGATTTCGTTGACCCTCAGGTTTTTTTCTTCACACACTGATCTAATGGCGGCTGCCAGCTCCTCAAACTCAATGTCCTTGAACTCAATTCCTGGGAAAACGTCCTTCATCAGAGCATTGAAGCGAGCACAGTCCGAGAAGGTCAGTTTGGACAAAGTGTTGATTCTCAAAGCCTGCACGACTAACTTGGCCTCAAATCTGTTGTCTATCTTAGCTGTTATTTTTTCATTAAAAAGAAATTTAAATAAATAAGGACGTTTTCACCACTGATTTAAGACGAAACTTTTAAAGTTTAATTGAAATATGTACTACATTTGACATGGTAAAATTTTAGGAATCAGTTTAGGTATTGTGCCAGTCATGATATGACACTCACCATCTTTTTTCTTGGCCTGCTGAAGCAAGTTTCCACAGCCTCTTAGAACAGTCTTCAGAGCTCTCAATCCCCAATCATAGTGCTGCTGTGGTGTTAACAGCTCCCTAAAAATTTATACAAATGTTCAAGCATGAAATAAACCTTGAAATATTCATTTAGTTTTGTATTATATAAAGCTTTGTTATAGTTAAACACAAATGTTCAACCATGAAATCTTGGGATAAATGTTTAGGGAGACGAAATACTGCATTTCAAATTGAGCATTCATATTAGAAATAGGTCTCAATTTACCGGGGTAAATAATTTTAAAATCATTTTCAAAAACATATATTAGTGAACAAAAGGGTCATCTATGCCCATGTGTATGCACCAATGGTTATCATATTTTTGACTTTTTTCTGTGTTAATATGGACCACAAATTTTTCTTCAAAATCTACAAATTTCTGATCCAAAAATAAAATCATTCTCACTTGGACAGGTTGAACACAGCCACCAGTTTCCTGCCAAGCTCTTTGCCTGCTTTGAATCCTTCAGAGAACAGAATGACCTCTGCGATCTGTTCATTGTCAGGCTTAGACATGGCTACTGGCCTAAACAACTGCTTCAAGTTGTCTGGTAACTTCTGTCGACCTCCGTAACCCTTGCCCGCCGGGTTCATGGTGATGAAAATTCCAGAGTTATGATCTATCTCAACCTGATAAAGAAAAGAGCAAAATTATACAGTAATATTCAATAATATTGAAGACACTGGGACTGATTTTTACTTCCTTTTCAATGAAATTCTTTTATCCATATGGGAACAACATGAGAATAGATCAATGGATTCATGCTAACTTTCCAAAGCTATAACCAAGATTTCCTTAGAACTGAGTTCTTTATAGGCGAGTTTTACTGTATAAAACATGTATTAAGTAGTGCATGATTTCTATGATGAAAAATTTTCAATCAAAGTACAAAAATCTGAAATGAATTGTCCATGAAATGTTCATGCTTTTTTCTGAATATCCAGACTTACATTTCTGCCCAGTAGTTCGGCCATGGGAGCCCTGTTTTTGATGGCGTCCTGGATGACCTGGATCTGCATGGAGACAGCTGACAGCACGGCCTCCTCCAGACGATTGAACTCGTCAAAACAACCCCAGGCTCCACACTTCACCAGACCGATGAAGATTCTCCCCATAGACTTCACATCTATTCCCTGTTCAAATCAATCAGATATAGTTGTGAAAAAAAGTTTTTTCAATTCTCTTTTCTACCCAAAACACTTTGACATATTATATGTCTCTGCATATACCAATATGTAGATAAAATTTTTAAGTGTATCATTGACTTTCTACCGAGCCAAATCTAAATATCCTTTTCATCATTGACTTTCTACTGAGCCAAATCAAAACATCTTTCATATAGCTTTGTCAATGTTGGAGATTATTTACCTCATCACAGTTGAAGACTAGAACCTGTCTACCAAACAATCCACCCAGGGCCTTGACAGACTCAGTCTTTCCTGTACCTGCTGGACCATAAGGATTTCCTCCAAGTCCCATGTGCATACCTACGATAAAATTCATTAAATTTCATTGTTTAGTACTCAAAATGTAGATCCAGTGATAAGTATTCTGAAAATTTATGTATATATTTTCGAAATTTTTGCAAGCATAATTTAACTTATTAATTGGAATATTTTTGTTCATTAATCTCGGGAACTCTTTAAATAGCTCATTCATTTGCAGACATTATCACTCAACAAATAGACAATGTCACTTCATTCAAAGCAGTTTCCATATAGTCAATGTAAATTCTGTCAGATTATAACCTTGAGTGAGTGTCAGGTAACACTTGTCTGTCAGTGGGGTGTGAACCAGTTTAGGGGCGTTGCCCTGATACTCGTAAGTATACTCAAACTCGGCATCTACCATCTGTATGCTACACAGGCCCTTCCTGTTCATGTAGAATCTGAAAGGAAAACGTAAATGCATTGAACTACGGAATTTTGAGAAATGTTATGAATATAAAACAAATTCTATTTCCTTTATTGTATTTTCAGACAAAAATTATACACTGTGACTAAAAATGTTGCCGACAATTTTACAAGATCTAATACCAATCTTTTTTTTTGAAATGCCACTCGCAAGTTTTTACCCAATCTCCCCTCTAAATACTGCAATTTTCAACTACAATATGACATTCTTACCTGAGCTGTTTATTCCACATCCATTCTGCCGGTGAGCGAGTGTTGGTCTGCATCAGCTGATGAACCACGTCAATGGCATGAATGGTGTCCAGGATAAGGGCCTTCAACTTCAGGTCAAGGACATGTGTCTGGGTGTCACTGGAACTGTCCCCAAGGTCGACATCTGTATAAGACTCTAGCTGGGAGGCAAGCTCCTTGTTGTACTGAGCCAGGGAACTCTTGGAGATGGCATGCTCACAGCTCTCAGTGAAGCGGATCTGCTCAGCTAAGCACAGAATCTGTAATTAAAAGCATAGAAAATTGACTCTGAGAACAACATACAATATTCTCTTCTGCTATTTGAGATCCTCATACCAAAGTTATATACAGTTGAACTTTGGTATCTGAAACACTGATATCTTGAATATCATGAATTTGAAGTTCTAATAATTTTTTATTGAAATTTTTTACTCTCAATATTTTGAAGACTGAAAATTTGATATTTTTCCCCGGACCTATAGTTTGAGATAACAAGGTTTGACTGTATTTGTGAAGGCCAACACTAAGCTTGGTCCAGCCTAATACTCCTAATTTCCCTGTCCTTACCTGAGATGGATATTTCCCAGGATCCAGACTTCCTTTGCCTCCCTTGGCATCCTTTAGACATTCCCTAAGGAGTTCTTGTAAAGTTTCCTTCATTTCATCGGCAAGTCTTCCAAGCCAGACCTAAAATACATAAAAAATAAATTCAATTCAGTTTTAAAAACAGACTTATTTCAGTTAACTGTGAATCAAAATTGAAAATACTGAACATTAAATTTACAACATGAAAATATAATTGCTGATATCAGTATGTATATACTATTCATGTCCAATATTTTCCTGAATAATATCTCTTCATGGAAGGTAAAAACTGAAAACTACCTCATAAATATCAATTAAAATGAACAAAAAATCTTTCACTGACCTCCACTTCTGGCATGATTTTGACTTTCTTCAGCAGTGGTACCACCTCTCCATCTAATGACTTCATGGCTAGAATGTGTGAGGCATTATCATCAAACTCCACACTGTGGATGCCGGCGAACAGCTTCTTTAGGTGAGTCTGGATAACGTTAGGATTGGTGGACTGTCCCAGAATCTCCAGTAAATCGTCATCTCCGATAAAGTAGAAACGCGGGAACAAGGATCTCTTCTCCTAAGATTAGGTAATTGATACTGAAGTCATGGCACATTTCGTGTGTTATTTTTTTTGGAAATTAAAGGTACATAAGATATTTTAAACAACATACAGAAACAAAATCTGGACAGTTTTCAAAGGTGACATTGAAAAGACTGCATTGAAAATTGGTACATATGTGAATTGTTTTTGAAGTTGATTTTAAAATTCTATATGAATCACAGTGTAAACTTTACCTCCAGGAATTCATTGAGTGACTTCTGACATCTTTGAAGCTGATCCAACATGGTGGTCAGAAGATTCCGGAGCCCAGCCTTAGTGACTAATGACAAAACTCGGTTGTCACGACGGACATCCATCATAATGTTCCTGAAATAAAATTATACCAGTGATAATTCATTAAATAATGTACTGTAATGAATTTAAAAATCTGTGGGACAAAATTAAATACTGAAACATATTCACAATGATTCTTGTCTTGCTACTGTAAGGGGGCAATAATCAGCTGTACCTGAAATCATCGTCTACCCTCTTGAACCTCCCTTGCTCCTTGGGTAAGGCTCCCCGACCAAAGATGGGTTCCAAATAAACCCACTTTCTCTGGATCTGGTTCAGGTTATGGAGATATTCGTCCAGATCAGCCAGTCTCTGCTCCCAAACTGAGGCCTTGTCTTCAAAACTCTTGTAGTAAGGGGAGTCCTTCAAAGACTGCAGAAGAGCCTGGTTGTCTCCAACCTAAAGATACAGGAGTGTACTCAAATCATCTGCATCTAAATAAAGACTACAATTTATATGTGACCCCCCCCCCCTCCCTTAGAAATATATGTTTAAGTTATAATCAGATAAATTACCATGGTCATTTCAAAGATTAAGCTCATCTGAAAAAGTACCCACAAATGGTCTTAAGAATAGTCTTAACCTGTACAACTTTCAGCCAGAAAATGAAAGAATAAGTTCACTTATGAAAAATCAAATCTTCTTCATCACATACTCAACAACAAAAAAGAACTGCCCCTTTACCTGATTGACCAGATCCTTCCAGTCCTTGATCAACATGATGTTGTTCTTCTTACTGTCCTCATACTCTGTTAGTGTAAACACTGCCCCGGCCCCCCACAGGTCCAGTTCTCTGATGGCCTCCCTAATGGTCACCTCCCCCTGGGCTCGCTGATTCAACTCCTTCAGGGAATCAGCATTCCTGATGATTTCATCGCTGGCATTCAGGACTTGTCCAAAGTTTAGTTTCTCCAGAGTGGTTCCCCTTGGCATGTGGAGCAGACGGAAAAGTTCCATCCAGTGATCTTGAGAAAGAGGCTCTCCACGAACCCACTTCAGCACTGGCAGTACATTCTAAAGAAATCAAACAAAGTGCATTTAGAAAATTTAATAAGCTGAAAAATTATCATTCTTTCCTAAAAATCAAGTTTCCTAAAAACATTTAAGGAATTTTACAAAATGCATACATATCAGCTACAAATCATTTTTAAAATCAATTTTAACACTTGCTTTATCTTATCGAGAAATTAATGAATGCCCAACCTTGTACTTATCAATGTCCTTCTGTAGCCTCACTGTCATTGTGGTTGGCTCTTCAGATTTCAGCTTCTCATACCATGAACTCAAGAATTCCTCAAACAAGTAAGCCTTGCTCCTGTTCAAAATAAAACCCCAAAAGTTATCTACATACAAAATACAGTACCTCAAAATTAACAAACCATATGCTTTATAAATGAAAATTCACACTTTGATGCCTGTAACAGTAGGGATTATATAGACATAAGAACCTGAATGAGATCCAGTCCTCCTTGGCCAGTTCCTGGAGTCCGTTGTTGAAGTCTTCGTACAGTCCCCACATACTCTCATAATTAGCCATGTCTCCCTTCAGTTCGTTAGCAATCTCCAGATCTGGCAGCTCCATCCCAAAGTGTTCACAGTCATGTCTAATCAAGGATTTAAAAAAGATCATTTGCTTTTCCAATCATAAATCGGTTTTTAAAAAGATTGTCAATGTCTGTGCTAAAATAACTTTTTCAGCCTGGTTTACTTTACTGCTCCTTTTGAGCCTTCAGGAATGCATTAAACTATACATTCTATTTTTGGTCAATATTAATTGAAATAATCAAAGGTGAGAACAAATTGATTAATCAAAGATTTTACAGATACCTTACTTTTACAATTTGCTAAATGTAAATCACATTCTCTCTAATAGTAGCTATAAGAAAAATCAAACCAAGCCTACATGAGTGTCTCCCTTGTCTTCTCCAGCTCAGCAAACTCCTGCCGTTTGTCCTTGATGACCTGTACTGCGGCCTCACACTTCTTCTTGTCTCCGTCCAGCGCATCGTCCCCGGGCTTCAGCTGATGCCAGCGGGCCGCAAACTTCTCCACCTCCTGGATAAAGGCCTTAACTCTGGAGTCTACATTGTTCTTCATCACCTCAACCTGAATATTTAGAAAATATTTATTTTGATATACATATGACTCAAACAAATGAATAAATTTATAGCTGAATATTGGCGTCTCAAATGACAAAATAAATATTATCAGAGAAGTGTAGAATTGAGTCCATGGTTCCTGATACTGTTTGAGTTGTAGTTTGAACCTTGTTCTCCGAAGCACTTGTCCTATCAATGTTTTGTCAATCTGACTAAGTTTAAGATATTAAAACAGATCTTTACTGATTTACAAAGTTTTCCATGTATTCAATATTGTAAAAGAATTCCATTTCTGAAAGCAGTAAAGATCATTGTTATCATTGAACTTATACTGTTTTATTTATTTATTGGCATCTGAATAATAAGTCCTTGAACTTTGACTTATTTTAAACAAACCTGTTCTTTGACCATGAGTTGATGACTCTCCATCATCAGTTCAAACTTGTCCCAGAATGCCTGGAGAGAGCTCAGGGAGTCTACTCCTCCCCCAGCCACTGACCTCAGTAGTTTGTTCTTTGCCTCAGCCTTCAGAAACAGGGGCTGGATCTGTAAAGAGGAAAAGAGATAAGCCAAAACATTTGCAAAACTATACAGATATATTAGGGAGATGTCTAATATTAAACAGGTTTTACAGAAGTAATTCACAAAGCAGTTTGAAAAAAATTTGAATGACAGTAATTTACAGACTTCATAATTTACGGATTATATAACAATGCAGTAAATATGTCAAAATGCTCATTTTTGGCCCAAAATCTTTTTATTAATCCTCACATTGGGCAAATTTTGAAAGAGAGGGCAAGGCATTAAAGTTTACTGAATTTCTGGTAATTCTTAAGATTCTACATACCTCTTTCTTTTTCTTGAGGAATTCAGCGTGTTTGCCGTTAGCTTCCCCGATTTCCTCTACAGTTTGAGGACGTTGTGACAAGGTCTCCATGGCTTCCTTGAGGAAAGTGTCGATAGCGTTGACCTCAAAAGTAATGGCCTTTCTCAGAGAGTTCAAAAGGGCATCAAACAACCTCTGGATGTGATCATCAATAACGGCCTTCACTGGGTTTGTATTGACTGTGATGCAGTCCACTTTGATTTGACTAAGAAACGAATGTTGAAAATAAAATCACATTACAAATGTATTGTACAGTAAGTTTATTTTGAAAGGGGCATACTTTGAAACACGACAATGTCCAGTTTTTTTCTGTGTAACCAAAGTTATTTAAAGTTGAAATTAGAAATTCTACTCTGAACTAAGAAATTGGTTCCAGAATATACAGAAGAGAAAAATAAATAAGTCAGTGCTTTACACCTTGTAAGTCAATAAATAGTACACAATTCTTTAAAACAAAGGGAAAAGATAGTCTCCTTACCTTGGAAGCTTCTCAGCATCTCTGCCCCTGGCCTTTAAGCCTTTGAAGTTTTTCTCCCAGTCAGAGAGATCTGTGAGATTGTCCTCTACATACTGGTCAAGGTCAATCGCTCCAAGGACACACCATTCCTGTAGAAAATTCAGCATAAAATCTTATATAAAGGACATCAAACCATATTATTCCAACTTTTATCTATCTTAGTTTGACACTGTAGATGGAAGTAAAGAATCCATTACAAAGTTTTCTCTTAAAATCTTAAATAAAATGCACATTCTGAATGCATTTTTTTGTTTTTGAATATGACAAACCTTGAATTTATGCTGAGCTGCATCAAGTCTTTTGAAGAGAGCATCAGCTTTCCTGTAACACGTGATAAATCCCTCGGCGTTTCTGTCGATGATGGCGGGGAATATCAGATTGGTGGTGTCCTCTCCTACTCCTTTGAAGTTGTTGGGTATACTGATAAAGCGCTTCATCTCCCTGAAATACTTGGCTTTGATCTCCTCAAATGGAGGACGGAACTGAAGCTGCTGTTGCCTTAAAAAAGAATAGGAAACAAGGTTTTAATACTTTACTCCCAGATATGCTGCTATTACATGTACCGGTACTTTTTTTTGGGGGGGGGGAGATTTTGACCACTTCTTTCTTTCATTTACTGTAAAACACCCTTATAATGAAGTGTCAGGAATGGATGATTTTGCCTTTTATAAGCATAATTTGTTGTACCTGAGATGTTCACAATGCATTTTAAAGACACAGGGAATAAAAAATCACTTTGCTACAAGTGTCAATTCAATATAAGCCTGTTTGCTATTAGCTTATTTTACTGTTATTTGTTATATCTGTGAAGTTTACATTGTATCTAAAGTCACAGGGAATTAATTATAAGTGGATTTACTATAAGTGTGTTTAACTGTACCTGTAAGTAAGTTCCACTTTGATTTCTGGCAGATTCTCATTAAGAGCCTCCAGTCCCATCTGGTACTGGTGTTCTAAAGCCTTGTACAGCTGTCTGTCCCAGTGGGCCTTCCATGGACGCATGTGGTCAGAGGAAAATCCCTGTCACAAAAAAAAAACCATTTTAAAGTACAGTCAAATTAAAATTTCTCATTTTTTTTAATTCCAAGTTAGTAAATTAATAAGAACAGACCAGATCTTTTTCATGGAAATTTTTTTCACTTTAGGTCTTAAGAAAACCTATATCATAAAATATACATTTTCACATCAAAATGTGAGACATAATATCAGGGATCTATAGACTAATTTTACTTAGTTTATAGAGTTAACATCCCTGATAAACTATAGAACATCTTCTCTAAAGAAAATTTTCAATCCCTATCCACAAGGTATATCATGACTGTACCTGCTGGACAAGATTTGCCATGAGGTGTCTGATTTCCATCAGTCCGTCCTTCCACTTCTGCTGCTGTCTGAGTAAGTCTACCCCCATCAAGGTCTGCACCTTCTCACACACCGTCAGGTGACATTTCCTCAGTTTCCTGTTCTCTGTGGTCAATCTTTCTGCAGCCTTTTGGAGTTTGCGAATGTAGTTGTCCAGTTCCTCTGGGTCATTCCAGGTGATTTCAACATTCTCACCTTTAGTTTTGCTACCTGTTATCAAGAATATATTTAGGTGTCATAACTTGAAGAACACAACTACAGCTGAACTTTGAAATCTCAAACATAAGTATGTTTAATACACGTACCATTGATTTGTCAAAATGAATTTAAAGTCCCAATCCCCTTTCTTTTTATCTCCTTTCTTTTATTTCACTCTTAATTTCTTGAACTCTCGGAATATATTAGCTAAAGTTTTATTCCTTGGTCCCTGAAAATGACATAATATTTAGGAAAATTCCTAACCTGTTTTGGGGTTTTTCACCAGTTTCTCAAAAGCAATGGCTGAATTCAACATCATGGGTTGCTGGCTTTCAATCATCTGTTGATCCAAAGTGTTGTAGAAATGGGCCACCTGTCAAAAAAAGTACATCTAAGACATCAATGATTTTCAAGAGATTTCTTCAGTCCTTAATTTTCCCAGAAATTACACATTATACAGTCATATGAAGGACTGAATACAGCTTGAAAAAAAAGTCAGGAACGGATGATTTTGCAATGTTATAAGCCTAATTCATTGTTTTGGTTTACAATATATTTTAAAGTCACAAGGAATCAAAATCACTTCACTGTAAGCATCAAATCATTAAAAGCATGTCTGTTATAAGCATGTTACACTGTGCATGGCTCACCTGTTTCAGTACAACACCATGCCTGTAGAATTTCTGAGCTGTATTGCTGACTTGCTGGATTTTGGCGGGGACAGCAAATCCCATTCCACTCAGTTGTCTGACCTCTCTCATCAGGGTCACCAGCCGGTCTCCATAGTTTACCTGTAATTTTCCTGTCTTATGATTCAATTCCATCAGTCGTCCATTTGTCTCAAGACTGAAATCAACAAAAATAGACCAAATTGATTATCCTTTTTTCTACTTCATATGTTTTTTTTTTCTATCTGCTGAATTTCTATCTTTTCCATCCTTTTGTTAACAAACACTTTTATCATAAACACCATATATAGTAAAAATATGGCTAATATAATGAATTTACTCTCACAGTAAACTGATTTTCATTTCCTGTAGTTTTGAAAGGTATTGTGAACTTGACAGATTTAATAAATTACATTTACAAATGACGCAAAATTGTATGTTCTTCACATTCTGCTAAAAGTATGTTTTACTGTACATAATACTGACCAAAGAGGTTCCTTAGGGTCACCGATCATGTCCATAATGTCTCGTGTCCAGTCGTCAAACTGCTCCTGCCGCCATTGTCGTAGCTCATCCAGCAGATCCTGGGCTTCCTTCCGGAACTTAGAGAATCCCGACAAATCTCCCAGTAATGTCTCGGCTGTCTTAATGGTTTCCTCAGTCTAAAGTACAAGTATGTGAAGAGATTAAAGGCAGATCATTATGAATAAGCAATGATTATTCAAAAGACAAAACAGGTCTTTGTTTAATCAATTCACAACCACAATTCAATATGTCTTTTAACATTCTCTTTATCTAAATTTATTTAGTAAGTCTTCATGTTCATATACTTAAATTAGAAAGATCAATTATAAATCTTAAATGAAAGTGGGGGAAAATTATCTCAGTGAGAGGGTTGTAAAAATTGGGAAAACAATTATCAAAATGTAAGAGAAAAAATACCTTTGCCTCTAACTGCCTGACAAACACAATAGCATTAACAATTTCTGGAAGATTTTTTCCCTTGGGAATTCCCTTGTTACCAGCTCTTTGTCCAGTTCTTTTCTGGAAATCATCCTCTGTTTCCTTTAAATTCACATTCAGTTGTCCAAGCAAAGTTTCTCTGTAAAATATTATCAGAGATTTTTAAGTTGAAATCTATAGATCACCATGGCTTTCTTTCAATAGTCATGACATGATCTAGGTGAATTCATTCTAAGCCAGAGATTGGCAATGTATCAATCTTTATTAAGCACGCAACTAACCTTTCAGAAACCATCTCCTTCTTTATGCTTGGTCTTTTTATCAGTTCCTTATATCTTTGAAACTCTCTCAAAAGCTAAAAGAAAAAAGTTCAAAACATGGAAATCAGAATACACGTATATAACTAACCTCTTCAAAATTTTCAAAATAAACTTCTAAGCCACCACTTTACCTGCTGAGGATATCCATCAAGACCTTTGAACTGTGACCTTAACTTGGCTGCTATTTTCTGCTCCACAGGGGCCATAATCTTGTCATACTGGGCCACTGCTGCATTCCACAGGGGCATGGTGTAGGGGTTGTACTGTAGGGGGTTCAGCCCCATGAATGGATGAAAGGCCTCAGAGGTGCGGAGATCCTTCTGCTCCGAAGATGACAGCAGGCGGATTTGCTGCTCATGTACTATTCTCAGGGTAAGTATCTAAAATGTTAACTAAGTGCAGATGAATGTTGGTATCTGGAACACTGATGTCTTGAATACCATTGATTTGACAAAGTAAAATGGAAGTCCCAACATATTTTTTTCTACCTATTCTAACCTCATTACAGTTTTTTTCTCTATCCTATTGAGCTCAAGATAATGAGGTTTGACCATAATTTACATAAAATAATAAAAAAAAATTTTAATTCTTGAACTTTAATTTATCCATTGTGTTATGTAAAAAGAATGAACATTAAGAAAGAATAATAAACCAATGTGAGCATAATGTTTTTTACCTCTTCCAATCTATTTGCAAGCTGCTTTAAATTTTCAGGGACAAATTTTTCGCCTCTCCAAGGATGAGCTCGGAAACTCTTCCAGAACTGAGTGGTCAGTGTTTCACACACACCTACCCACCTCTCACAGATGGCCACGCCTGACCTCAAGTCTTCCTTGACGTTTCCAAAACTTCCAGACCAAAGGTCAACCTCTGAAAGTTTTCTCTGAACATATCTTCCAAGACTTCCACCTAGAAACAATAATTACAACTGTTTTAGAACTACTCATCATATAAAATGTCATGAACTTCAATGGCGATATATTTTGTATTATTTTCTTTGCAGTTGGTTAAATTCATTCCACAGTCAGTGACTTGTACAGAAAAGTACTAAGGGGAAAAAAGAAAATCCCTTTTTCAGAACTTGCCATTGTCATGCCCAAGGTTTCCCACTTTATATAAGTTTTTTTCTCTTTACAGTGGACCTTCAGATAACCGGATGCCAGATATCCGGATGTTTCTGTTTCCGGACAATTATTCATGGGAACAGAATTTTTAAATGTTATTTTGTCTCATTAAACTGGCAATTCAGATATCCCAAAGCTTCACATATCCGACTTGATATACTTAATATATTTGATATCCGACAAATTGATTTGGAACCAAAGCGTCCGGATAAATGTGGCTCCACTTTATATGGTTCCTAACCAACTGTAAACTTAAAAATCTTTGAACAAGAAAACAGATTTCAGATGTTGTGAAGCATGGAAAATATACAACAAAAATTTCCTACCAATAATGTCCAAGAGGTGTCTCATTCTGGGCTCAGGATACGCCTCGAAGTCCAGACATTTCCAGACATCGTCCAGTGTGTCCTGAGCAACCTCCACTATCTCCATGACGTCCTGCATTTCCATGGTGTCCAGCCCCCCAAACTCCTTACTGATTGGCTTAAAGAGGTCCACAAACGTTGAAGCTCTCTCATCACTCCTGGCCATATCTCCCCAGTATTGGAACTCATCCACTGGACTAAGAATGCCTTAGAAAAATTGAAATGTTTAATCAATTTCAGAATTTCTCATTTATTTCATTTCTAAATTTGTGTTGCATTTATAAGTTGTCAAATTTAAAATGGTGAATAATCTTTATTGAGGACTTTGATTTTGATCAGTGGCTCCTGTTTTGCTCTATCTAACCACAGAATACTTAAAACTCTTTTCTCCATTTAAAAGTGGTAAACCATCACAATATCAACCACAAATTCTCCCAAAAACCTTATATTCCATGTTCAAAAGAGAAGTTCCTTACTTCCTATGTTATCAGCATTGTCTCCTTTCCCTTTGAATGAAGGGTCTTGTTTCCTGATGGCACTTCCTAACCCTGCCTCAAGTTCACTGATTAAACTCTGTAACTTTGGGTCCAGGGTTCGACTCCACTTTCCATCTTCCAACATCAAAGGTGCATAGATTTTCTGCACGGCATGAAACAGTGTGTTTAGGGGTGAATCCACCATTGAAGACACAATGGTGTTTGAGTGTAGGTTATCTGGAGTGATAACATCTGGGCGGATTTTGAAAAATACAAGGACCTTTTCTTTATCCTCATTCGGCTCCAACTGTTAAGAAAAGAATTATCCTACACAAATCAAAATAAACGATGTCCAAATTTAAAATAAAGGTTTGAATCACATAAAAATGTCTAAGAAATATTACATGTAACTGCAAAGGCTATATTGACACAGCATTTATGAAACTAGTTTTTGGATCATTTGTCATCTGAATCACCATCACCAAGTCATCATCCCAAAATATGTATTATGTTAACTTGATAAAAAAATATGCTAATTTGTACCTTATTTGTGTACGCAAGTCTCTTGGCATTTCCTCTGGTTTCAATTTTTCCTGCACACAGATCGATGTTTCCATCGTCAAGGAAGCTGTTTAATGCAAAGGAATCGTGTAGAGCAGTGATCGCTGCATCCGTTACTCCCAGTCCAAAATAGTTTGCTGTTGTAGCAAGGATGTAATCCTTCCTAGAATCACCTGTCGGCATCTTTCACTCTGGTAAAATCAAATATATCCTGATTTGGATAATGTATTGAAAATATTGATATGGAAAATCTATGTATGTGATAGAAGACAAACCTGTGATAATTGGAGGTTCTTTTTTAATATGAAAATTTACCTATATTGCTATAATATTCTGACATGTGTGCATACATGCTTGTCGTATATATATTGCCTGTAGATAATCTTTTGATATTGCTTACATTGGTAAAGTAGATACCCTTGTCAGATTTTAATCATAGATTGAAGTTAATTTTACTTAGAAATTATGACATTTAGAACACCCCCTCCTCTTTGGTGAGTCTAAAGGATTTGTAACTTTTCACAATTTCATGATTAAATGTAAACAAAACATATTTAAATGATAAGGTATATAAAAATTTATCTTTGAAAATCTATTATGATCCGTAACATTATTACCTGATTGATTAAATCGCTAATTCCAAAAACTCATGTCTGCAATTTTGCAAACCTGCCTGGAATGTACAATCGGCAATCCTCGGCTGACTCCGCTCCGCTCCATTCAAATGTGCGAGGTACGAGTCATCCGAGGAAGTCCGAGTGTGGAATGTAAGAACCTAGGCAATGTAACAAATATTTTGATTGGTTGAGCTGGACGCCGCACCCAATCAGCGAATCAAAATAGTTTTTCTTAAATGATCATGGACTGTGTTGACAAAACTCAGACGCATGCCCATAGACATTTCCGGTGGATTTCTTCCAAAAGTTACAGAAGGGACAATCGTAAAAAAAATTGCCTTGGTAAGCAATTAAAAACTTATCCGTATATCTCCTAGATTCAGTCATATATTGCAATTAAATAATGTTGTTTTAGGATTTTATAGCTCATAAAACCGTAAAATTTAGCCAATAATCTACACTGTCAGACAGTCCAAATTGGTCGATACAGTAGCAGAAAAAAATATCAATGTAAAGATTTTCCATCCAATATTATAATGTAGCATTCTCTTTTAAACAAAGGAGATATAAAAACTATTTTT
>PRKT01000901.1:75935-94086 GCA_003671525.1 Saccostrea glomerata | reverse complement strand
AAAAAAAAAAAAAGAAAGAATGGAATTTTTATAAGATAATAAGGTACTCTCTTTGCCATTTTGGTTGTGCTATTTTCCTTCTTTATTTATGTTTAACAAATAATGTTTGACGTTGAGAGTGTTAGGACAAGTGCAGTTTTATTTTTAGTAATAATAAGACCTATGTAACGTTACAAATATTCTCTTACTTAGTAGACTTCCCATGCATCAGAATCGAGATTTTGAACTTCTCGAAAGTTTCTGACAAAATCAAAAATACCTGAGTCGTTTAAGTGACAAAAGTAGGACGTCAAATAAAAAGTTGACTTACTGAGGACGTTAACAATAGTTTTGTGGCATGGAGATTGCATTAAATCATTGTTTGTAATTATTTTCAAGTAAGTTGTTGCTATGTTTAAGCCACCATTTGCTATGTGCCGCAAAAGGGATATTGGGACTTAAGATATTTTACTGAGATGCTCTGAATTTTCCCAAACTCAAGGCATACATGCTAAAAATTAACACACACACCAAATCTTGTTGCTACTGTTTACTGCCTTATGTGTAAAAGCCTCTGTTCACACACCATATTATCCGCTCGGAATGGAGTTGGATTAGATATAGTAATACAATCTGAATCGTGTGTGTTTGTTTGCGGGTGTGTTATGTCCTGTACGAAGCAGAAGTGATGTCATTTGCATCGGGGAGGATGTTGAATCATCGAAATGCTGTCATAGTTTATAGATACACTGTAGATTCCTAATTATACTCGTGGAATTAATTATCGCGTAATTTCGCGAGAAGCACCACCCGCGAATTAAGATTACTCGCTTTTATTTTTATGGTGTTGAAATATATGTAAAATCTTTTGATCAACCGTCCATTCATGAATTTTTATTCTCGTGAATTGACGATGAAGAGCCAATTTTGCGATAATAAGTACTCGCTAAAAATAAGATATCTACAGTACCCTTTGCGAGGGGATGCTCTGCGTTGTGGTGCCCTTGTTCATGTTATGTAGCACCAAAATGCAAGAATCTTAATCATGTTAATTGCCATAAACAATTCAACATACTGGTTACATATACCAGGGACTTGTAACTACCGGTAGTAGTTAGAATAAAGGTCCCTGCATATACAATTCACCAGATAATAATTTTCTTTGTGTCATCTTGACCTCTGTAGGACTGTACAGTGTAATGGATTTAATAGCAACCCAATTTATACTATAACTTGGTTTGGAGCAGATTACACTTATTAAGCTTTTTAATGATTTTTAAGATTAAACCAACCAGGTTATACCTATATAACTTGTGAAGCTATTAATTTATACCGTATTATGTAATTTTCCATTGTTAACTTAGAATATAAAACATTTTCTCCAAAAAAAGTCTTTAAATTATTCGTGTTAAAATGTAACGGATTAATGTATGTTTTTGATGGAAGTCATTGTGTCAGGCAACATAGATTATATGATATTGGGATTTTTTTCCCCAATCAACAATGATCACGTTAGAATGCAGACAATTTGAAGGATATATACATTCTAATTTAGACAATTTGAGGAAATACAAATTCCAATTTGTAGACAATTTGAAGAAGGTAACATTTGCAGGGTGGATATTGGAATAAGATACAAATTACAATTTAGACAATTTTAGAATTTGTTACAATAGACAAATGTTTTTAGTTTTCTCTAACATTTCCATTTCTTAATATCTCACAGAATTCTCAATGCCTGTCCTGTAACTTTCACTCTGGAGGAGGAGAAGACAGGTCCATACTTAGATAGGAGGTTCACATCTCTGGTAAGTTTGTATACTTATATGTATGTACCCTAAGTACCAGGGGTATTAGACAAGATTTCTGAATAGACAACCTCCAGATTAGACAAGTTTCACTGTAGATGATGTGTGTGGATAAATTGACCAGTGGTATTGTTTGGGGGATTTAGAGGTTTACATGTAGATTGTAAATTTTCAGTGTATCATAGACTTGAAATCTACTTTAAAAATGGACCAAAACTCATATTTTTGGTGTAATTTTAAACAAATAATGTTAATGGTTACTACTTTTTTGTTCAGTCTCTTGGAGAGAGGAATTCACTAGCTAATCCCGAAATTTGGAGTAACTGCACAAATTACTTCAGTATGCCAATAAGGAGAAAACGAAGTTCACCTACCTCAGATGATCCCAGAAATAAAAAGGCAAAGGTTTCTACATGGTAAGGCATTGTTTTTCTGAATTGTTTTATTTCCCTTGATTTGCAATACAGGGTACTTTAAATTTTGAAATTCTAGGCAGCTTTGAGATAAGTTTTGAGGAAAGTTGATGCTCACCTCACTGAATTTGAAATAAGTTTTGAAATGAGTTTAAGCAATGATACAGTCATGTAGAATTACAAATATACAACAGTAAAAAGTGTGTTTTGTTGTAATGCAATAGTGCAAAAATAAGGAACGTTTTTGGATTGAAAAAGTAATGAGTGCAGGTACATGTTCCTAACTTTCTTTTTTTATTACTTTCAGGTCAAGACGTAATGAACTAGAAAATGATTTCAGTTCAAAGCGATGCATAGCTTGGTTCCATGAATACACAGGTATAGTTATGATTTTATTATCCAGAGCATCCACTCCTTTTCTTTGATTTATTTTATTAGCTCACCCGAGCTGAAGGTTAAAGCGAGCTTTTCATGCACATGATGAAGAAAATGTTTTAGTTCAGTAATGTTTAATCTCTTAATCTACAGATACTGATGAAGATACATTAGGTCCAGAGGGAATGGAAAAATTCTGTGAGGATATTGGTGTGGAACCAGAAAATGTAAGTACTTGTACATGTAATGACTGGTAAAATGTAAGGTAAGAGGATATAATTTGACCTCATTTGTATGAAGGGATGTAACTTACTTTGATGAGATTTGCTGATGGTACACAATTTTTAGCAATTTAAAAATCATTAAGATTATTGAAAATGTGTAATTAAAATTTAATTTCCAACATAAACACTCCATATATTATGTAGAATAGATTGAATAAGTATAGAATAGAAAACAATAAATAGAATACTTACAAATACATGTAAATACCAGTGAACTCAGAGAATCCTTTTTAAAAACATTTCAATTTGAAACTTTGTAGATAGTGATGTTATGTTTAGCGTGGAAACTGGAGGCTAAATCTATGGGTTTTTTCACAAAAGCTGAATGGTTAAAAGGAATGACGGAACTTCAGTAAGTAAAGGAGCTGATGTCAATGATTTCTGGAAATATTTTGGATGATTTTTTTTTTACCTTTTAGACTGATGCATTGCATGAATTATAGCCTATGACTTTATCAAATTGTTTCATGTGAATTATTTTATTAATTCTTCTTTATATATATATATCTATCTCTATATATATATATATATGTACATGTCTGTAATATTAATATAAGAAATTTCCTTTTTTACAGGTGTGACTGTATATCAAAGCTACAAGGTCGTTTGGAGTACTTACGGTCAATGCTTGATGATCCTGTACATTTCAAAAACATTTACAGATATGCATTTGATTTTGCAAGGGTAATTCTTTATTTTTATTCATAACTTCATTTAATCTTTTATTGAAGTCAGCTTATCATTTACATACATTTTAATCATTTTTTTGCTTTTTTATCCAATTGATTTATCAAATATATTTATCTTTCATATTTGCTTATGAATAGTTTAGGGGCTTTTCTCACCTTGAGCTTTTTGGTTTAAAAAAAAATTTCATCGGATTAGAGACTTGTACTTGTAAATTATAAACACAATTTTTGATTCTTGCAGAACAAAGACCAGAGAAGCATGGATGTAGAGACAGCTAAAGCAATGCTGGGTCTCCTCCTGGGTAAACACTGGCCACTGTTTGGCTCATTTCATCAATTCGTAGAAGTAAGTCAACAAATTTGATACAAGTACAATGAATTACCTCTATTTCACAGACTTTTCAAATGTCAATACCTGTCAATAATCTGTCATGATTGTCCCAGCCAAAATATTCAAGGAAAAGAAATATTGATAATTTATTTAATTAAAATCAATTGCACAAAGTGTCTTCTAATTTCATAAAAGTACAATCTGTTTCTAACCTTATGAAAGACCCCGATTTCATACGACTTATTCAGCGGATAGTTGCATTGTAGTCTCTTGATAACTGATAATGTAGTAATGAGTTGTTTCCCTTTGAATAGCTTGCTTTTCTATTTTTTTTTTCACAGCAATCCAAGTACAAAGTGATCAATAAGGATCAGTGGTGTAATATTTTGGAATTCAGTCGATCTATCCTTCCAGATCTGTCTAATTACGATGAAGATGGGGCATGTAAGTATCAGAATTTTTGAAAATTCATAACTTTCATTATACCTGTAAATTTGTTTTCAGAATTTATTTTTATCCCTTGGAACTTAGCTTGAATGTGACTTCTTTCTTTTGGGAATTATTTGGTCTATTATTTTTATACCCCCCGCAAACGAAGTTTGGGGGGGGTATATAGGTATCACCTTGTCCGTCTGTCCAGCTGTCCGTCTGTCTGTGCAATGGTGTCCAGTCCATATTTTTCTTACAGATGGACATTAGAATTTACTACTCCACACAAATTTGCCCATGACCTAAGGGTATGTCATGACCTTGACCCAAGGTCATTTGAGGAAGTTCAAGGTCACTGGAAGAAAAATTTCATAATTCGTGTCCGGTCTATATCTTTCTTATGAATAAACTTGGTAGGTTGTCATTTCACACAAAGATTGCCCATGACCAAAGGGTGTGTCATGACCTTGACCCAAGGTCATTTGGGGAAGTTCAAGGTCACTGGATGAAAAATTTCATAATTCATGTTTGATACATATCTTTATTATGGAAAAACTTATTTCTGAAAAACCCAGCGGGGGGTATTTTGTCCCGTTTGGACAGTTCTAGTTATCTCTTGGAAATATGCTTGAATTCATGGGATTTCTTTCTTTTGGGGAATGATTGGGTCTATTATGTCATGGCTATTATCTATTGATGTATACATCAATTAATTAACATCATTATACTTACCAGTGTACATTTCTGAATTTCAGGGCCAGTTTTATTGGACGAATTTGTTGAGTGGTATCGAGAAAATAAATCCATGTCTAGTTGATCATTCCGAACCAATGTCTTTCAGTGATTTCGGGGTACCAGTATCCACCGTGTCAGCCAATCACTTATAGTGCTTTTCCATGGAGAGTTTTTGGTAGCACAAAAATTGGGCATTGAATTTGAAGAGTGAAAGGGTTTACAATTAAATCTGCATCTGATACGAGCTATTTACTGTGGAATGTGCTGGTATACTTGGAGGTGAAAACATGTTTATTTTTAGTGCTTAAAAACTTAGGGTTTTTATAAAACCATCTTATGTGCTATATGTTATTGTAATATAAAGAGAATCTTTATATAGTTAAAAAAAATTATTAAAGTGTATAATGTATAACATCAGTGTATGTAAGAGTCCTACAAATTTATATTTATACTATGAGTATATCAGCGTAACACCCATTTCTCTCTGTATATTCCACTACCGCAATTAGAGTAATTTTGATAGATGGCATTGCTCACTTCTTTTTTTTTGAAGCAGATTTGTACATAACTATATAATGACATTTTCAGTGAATTATACATGCATTTTTGAATTCATTATCTAGTCTGTTTCATCACAACCTTTGTGTTCATTATGCATATGCAAAGTGATTTCCCTCAGAAAACATATTACATTTTATTATTTTTTTTTACTGTTGTTTATCATACCATAAATGCTATTTTGTATTTCAGAAAAAGAATCATATATTTCACTTACCTCAAAATTTCACATTTTAGATGATTAGTTTGCACAACTTTCAAAGTCTTACATTCTTTTGAATTTGAGGGTATTTTCAGTGTATTAATGCTAGAAATTTTATGTGCCACCATTTTGTTTATGGCCAGTAAATCTTTATTATAAAGTCTGTTTTTGTTTGGCATTTCAAATTGATGATGTGCAGGTACATGTAGTTTAAAAGGGGGAGTGTTGTCTTCCTGTAAGTGACATTTCTTGCCATTGTCAAAATTTTGTTCTCGCCATAAATAGCTACACATCCCCAGTTATGGACAAAAATGCAGATAGAATGATTGTCAGCATGTGTATTTTCTGAAAGCATTGAAGATACCAAAGAAGCTCTGTAGGATATTTGTGTTTTGTTTTATTTATGCTCAAAATATTTGTCCTCATAAGCAGATGTATTAGGCAAAAAAAATTTAATTTCTTGGTTCTCAGGCCCTCTTCCAAGGGTGCCTCATTGACCCTTTTTATTGCTAAATCAATAAAATAAAATCAACAAATCACCTCCCTCATCATTTTTTGAGGTTTTGTACAATGTAAAAAAGCTGCCTCATCATGTTTTGGGGGCAAAAAAGTAAAAAAAAAAAATAAAAAAAAAAGCCTTCCTCCCTCATCAGATTTCTTGAAAAAAGGCCTGAGAACCAAGGAATTAACTTTGCATGGCCTTAGTACAAGAGAAGATAGGAATTACCTACATTTGTAGATCAAGCTCTTTTGTCACACCAAGAGAATTATGAATGTCTTTTATATTTTGTTGATATTGTAATATTAAGTTAGTGTAAGTGCTGAAGTTGTCAATGTTTTATGACACATCCCTCCGTACCCCCACCCCCTTGCAAGCTATACACAATTATCAGGTTTTGTTGAAATGACAAAAAAAAAAGAAATATAGGAATATTTTATATTAAAGATCTTATTTCCTAGTTTTATATGTATTTCTTCAGACAAAATTTGCAATAATATGCATATGTGCTGTTTAAACTACCTATGCAAAGATTAGGATATAGTGTCTAGTTGTCTGTTTCCAAATCAAAATATTAAAATGTCAACATGATAAAATGTTTATAGTTTATCAAATAAATGATGACTATTAAGATACATATAAATTTTGAAAAATTGTTTACCTTTAGTTTCATATTGAATAGGGGAATTTCTTAAATCAGTCTATAACCTGGTATTATATGTACGGTAGTATGACTTTTAACGTTCCTAAAAGTTTGTTTCATAATTATGAACATTAATTTAAAAAGAGATTGTTTTACATTACTAATTATTGAAAGAAAGAAAAAACATGCTAGGAACAAGATGTGCATTTTTTTTGTGATTTCTTTTCTTAATTTAAAGAAACATTTCTTTATATAATATATAAAATATATCATAAAATGTGTATCCCATGGGGTTAAGCATATTGGTTAAAACAAATTTTCGATTTTATCTTTTGTCTTTTGTTCTTGTGTAAATGGTTGTAATTGCAAGAAGAATATACAACTTAATTTATTATGCTTCCCACGTATTTCAATGTCTTTTCACCATTTGATTATCAAGCATTTGAAAAAAATTATAAATTTTACCTTAAACTAGAGGCCCCTACATGGAAACATTGCATTTGAAAAATAAGTCTGCATGTATATCATGTTCATTGAAAAATATGTCTGTACTATTATTTCATCATATCTTTACTTCTGCATTTACCAAGATTTCTTCTTCTGACGGTCAGACTTAATATTACCAATTTCTTCTGTTAACACACAGAATTGAACTCAAAATTAAGGACACATTGTATTAATCATTTATGTACAAGGTTTTGGCAAATTTTATTTTTAACCTTCATAGAATTAATTATCAGATGTGAAACATAAACCAAATATAAATAACATGAACAATATGTGCATTATGTGAGATTTTGTATGATATAGTATATTTTATGTATTGTTGAAATATGTACCTGTATACATGTAGCTGAGTACACATATTGAATATAAAAGGGACATACTTTGATATATCAGTAATGCAGTACTTCTAGTGAACATTACAATATAATATATTGTCTTACATGTACGTAGTCTGTTTATTAATAATAAGAAAAAAATATCAGATGTATGTGAGTAATTGCTTGTCGGTTTTGATGTTCAAGTTATATAGTTGAGAATGCAATTTATTGAAATTTGAATGAAAACTTGTTTGTTGAAAATGAATGGAAAATGGTTTGATTTTAGTAAGTGGGTTAGATTTTAAATTCACTGACTTGATGTTAAAAAGGATAGTTGTCAGAAGTTCAATGTTTTTACGTTAAGGAATGTATGATAGTCAAGATTGTTGCGATTGATTTTTACATATTTGTTTCAGCGTGTCATGGACCTCCTTGTACAAATGTGTTTGTTACTGATGACACTATAAAGTTCTTGACTTATTTCAGTTATTTTCATCATGGAAAATGTTTTTTGCACATAAAATAAATTGAATCAACAAATAAACGAGCATATTGTGTGAAGTTTGGTCCCTAAAGGCATGGATTCTCAGGTTGTGAAGATTTTGTTTTGATTTAAACCATCTGTGCCATACTGACATCATGAAATGTGACTGAGGAGGTAGAACTAAAATGTGTTCATCAATTTAAGCCAGGGGTTGATAAGTTCACTTTTATTTTCCCAATTAAGTTCATTTTACCGTTAGCTTTTATCGTCTCAAATTTGTTTACGACAAAGGCAGTCCAAGGTATTGGATTTCTCAATGGGATTAGCTAATTGATGACACAGACGTTAACACACCAAGCCAGAATCCCCGTCAATGAACATATTAACATGACAAATCTGTGAAATTTTCTTACGCTTGTAAAGATGCATACCTTAAAAAGCCTCTCATTGCGAGCAATTGCTCACCATAATGTGTATAAGACTACGTGCTTGTTGTATTGTGATCTACCTGTTTAGAAAGGCAATGCCATATTTCAATGCAAATCAGAAAATTTTTTACTACTTTGTTGATCAGTTGAGAGAGACTGACTAAAGAGTTTACTGCATGTAGAAGTATATTATTAGTCACAATACTCGCTTACACGTTTACGTCAGATCTCCACCCAGTTATGGGGAATTCCAGCTGAGTGCAATTAATTGCCTTTATCAATCAGCGAGTCCATTCTACAGCGATCGATGTTTACTTTCATAGTTACTCAAAAACGTATGTTTTTCTGTTTATTACTCTGACGTTTATTAGAAGCAATTATTTCAGTACTTAGTAAAGCGATTATACGGATCTCTGTGTTGTTAACTTTTCCAATATATCACAGATAAACTTTCTATTTAGCGGAAAAAATATATTACTTTTAAATAAGATTTAATCTCGAACAATTGATTTGCTATAAAATAGCACGTCACAATGCGTTGCTAGAGCTTAGTGAACATTTTTGTGAGTACTATTATGACGTCACAGTAGTTCTGACGTGTGAGTCGATAAGTCGACCAAAACAAAACCAAGAAAAACAATAAAAATGGCATCAAATTTGGAGCAGATGTCAGTACTGAAGAGAGTTCCCTTTCCTGGGCACATGATTAAACGAAGGTGGAAGTCTTTGAACGGAACACTACTTTCTGAACTTCAAGTGAAAACTTATTTAATCCAACATCCAAAAGTCTTTGAAAACTTTGTGCTGGAATCCGTCTCGGAATCAAAATTGGAAGAACTGTTGCAAATGAAACGAGACCGCCCTTGCATGACGGCTATTGGTGAACAGTCCATTGCACTACAGTCGCTATATCTCAAGGACCGTGTCAAAGAAATAGCAGAGGTTTTAACCACCAGTTACAACGAAAAGGATCAACAGCGACGCATGGTAGAAACAACACATGTCTTAGGACGTGCCATTAATGCCAATGATTTTGCGTTTTACGTGCCGACACATAATGAAACCATGCTGTCTCTGTACCATGATGGAGATTTGGTACCATGTGGTCCCGTGGGTAAAAATCTTACTGTTGCCGCCCACGCTGTGTCGGAAAAGAAGACTATAGTTGTTCGAGATTTGCAAATGGACCCAAGGTACTTACTTAAAATTATCAAAATATGTAGTCTATTGAAAATTCAATTGATGCAAGTTTTGCTTCTTCTTCTTTTTTTTGGTTGATAGATATTTAACAATAATCACTTAATATATTGCGTTACGTTTTATGATGCTGTGGTTTCCCTAGAAACCCTTGTTACAACTCACTTTGAAAAATTACGCACTTTGATTTTTTTTTCAAAATGCATTGAGTTTGTCCAAATTTTAACGCACTTTGAATTTTTTTCAAAATGCGCTGATTTTTTCCCAGTTTTAAAGCACTTTAATATTTTTTTTTCAAAGTGCATAATTTTTTCAAAGCGCGTTGCCACAAACCTTAGCTGCAGATCAAGAAGTTAAGTAACTGTTCAAGTACATGTTTATCTATAGAAAACTAATCGGAAGTCTTAACTTATAAGGTTAATTCAAAAGTTCCATAGTACTCTCTGATTTCTTAATATATAGTGCAGAGAGGTTGTGTAACCAAAAAAAAGTATAAATTTCCTAATATGGATTACATAAGACGTCAAGTTGAAATAATGGAAACATAGCGCAATCGTTATTAATTTGTTGTAAACATGAATCAGTAGATGTCAAATGAAACAATTTTTAGAAATCTTGATTTGTGGCTTAAGGTTGTCTGCTTTGAAATTCAAATATTTTTTTGTAAAAAAAAAATCTCAGTAAATAATTATATAAATAAATAAAAATTTAAACCATGAAAAGAACTTTTGAACATTTGAAAAAGGGGCTTTACGAATCACAGTTTTTAACCGCTTGACCTTTACCTTTAACTTATTTTTGAAACTTTAAACCTTTGCAATGGTAGGTGTTATAGGGTTTATATATTAGATATTTATTTCTTGTGACATGATCATCCCTTTATATGCCGACATGTTTACCTCATAACCTTGACCTTGGGGTATGGCCTACGTTAAAAAAAATAACCTTGTCTATAACTTTTGAACTGTTACTTCTAGGGATATCAAATATCAGTTATGCATCGCCCCTAAAAAGGAAATTATAGTTTTTGCCTTGTCCTTGTTTGTCCGTTTTTCCGCAAAAACTTTAGCCTGCTCATATCTTTTGATAGGTTAGAGTTTTTAGCTTTCATATTTCATATGTGTATTCCTTGTTACAAGGCCTTTCTGTATATACAAACATATCTGACCTCTTTACCTTGGAGTTTGATCCACTTTTGTAAGACTTTACGAAACGTTGACTTTGGCCATAACTTTTGGACAGTTGGTGACAGGGCTTTCATACTTCACATATATTTATTGTGACAAGGCCTTACTCCTCTATATACCAACAATTTTGACCTTGATCTTGGAGCGTGACCTACTTTTGAAAAAACTTTAACTCTAACAATAACTTTAGAATAGTTATTGCTAAGGCTTAAAAATTTACACGTGTTTTTGCTTATGACAAAAGCTTTTCTGGTCACCTTTTATCTGACCCTTTTTGGCCTTCCCTTGAAGTTTGACCCATATTTGAAAAAAATTTCAACCTTGGCCATGACCATTGAATGAGTGCTTGGACTTTCATATTTCAACTTAAACCTTCTTCAACAGCTGACATACGCAAGCACAAGCACATACTGCTGACCTTGAAGTTGACCTACTTTTGAAAATCTTTAACCTTGGCCTTAAGCTGCCATACGGAAAAGGGGGAGAGATCAGAGTTTAACATGCACACCTTGTCCTTAAAAGCACATGTTTAAATTATATATGTCAGCACAGCCGTTGTATAGAAGAAGCTCAACAAATTAATTTTAGAAACTAGTAATATTTATTGGTAAACAGTTGTTTGTATTAATTATATCAATGTTGTTTGTCAGATTTCCAAAGGGAATTAGTCCAAAGGGTATGAAAGACTGCAGTGTTTTGTGTGTACCAGTGGTACTCCCTAGTGCAGACACAATTGGTGTGATGGAGTTCACGAGGGATCAGTTAAAACAACCTTTCTCTGACACTGATGTGCAAGTTACTAATGCAGTAGTTTCATGGATGGCAGCATGTATACATGAAAACGGCCTCAAAAGAATTCTAGACACGCAACATGAACTCAACGAATTCTTGCTAGAAATTACCAAAGGTCTATTCAAAGAGATAACATGTGTTGACAAAGTTGCTAAAACCATCATGCATTTCACCAAGGATCTTCTAGATGCAGATCGGTGTTCTATGTATGTTATTGAGGAAGAACAGTCAAAGTCGTATGTAGCTTATGAAGATACTGGCACAAAGGATGCAGATGGAGAGGAAGTGTATAAGAAAAGGAAAGTCCATGACCTATATAGCGAAGATAAAATTGCGTGGGAGGTCATCGAGAAAGGAAAGGTACGAGTATGTCTTGGAAGGGGAGGGCCTCTAAAGTGGTAATACAGGTAGCTGCAAATTGTCCAATAAAGAGCCATAGTTGAAGTTAAAAGTTTACATATATATTTTCCTAAACTGTTTTAATAAAAGTTTCTTTATATTAATACCCTCACTTGTAAAATATCATTTAATTACTCTGCAGTTCTCTGCAGTTTTCCAAACTGCAATTTTATTTGTAAGTTGTTAATACATGTACATGTATCTTCCAAACAACATTGTATCCAATCAAATATTTTCTCTCAATTCCAGGTTATTAACATATACAATGCATATGATGACGAAAGGTTTGAGAAAGAAACAGACAAACAGTCTGGATACCATACCAAACATATTCTCTGTATGCCCATTCATCACAAGGACCAAGTTTTTGGCGTCACCAAAATCATCAATTGTCTTCATCACGACCATTTCGCAAAGGCAGACGAGGAATATTTCAGCATCTTTTCCGATTATTGTGCTTTGGCTCTACATTACAGCAGAATTTATAGCTTACTGTACCAACAACAAAACATTTACAAAGTGGCGGTTGATGTTTTGCAGTATCACATTGTTTGTGCAGAGGATGAGGTGTTATCACTCCAGCGGAAACCATACATCGAAAACGAGGCTGTTCCAGACAATTTTAATTCTATAGATTTCTATGCCTATCACCATGTAGAAAGTCTTCCTCGGCTCTTCATTTACATAACTTCTGATCTTTTTGGTAAAGATACTTTTGAGATGGAGAAACTATGCCGGTTTATTCTCACGGTTCGAAAGAACTATCGTCCTGTCACATATCACAACTGGGAACACGGGTTTCATGTAGCGCATGCGCTGTGGCAGATGATAAAAGCAAACGAAGACATCTTTACAAAATTCGAAAAGATGGCTCTGATAATTGGTGGTATATGCCACGATCTTGATCATAGAGGTTACAACAACGATTTCTTTCAAAAGCTAAACCTTCCCTTGGCATCTTTATATTCCACATCTGTAATGGAACAACATCATTACAAGCAGACTATAACCATTCTCCATACCGAGGGGCAAGACATTTTCTCTTTTCTAAATGGGCCTCAATACAAGGAAATGTTGGAACTTCTTCGCAATCATATCATTGCAACAGATCTAGCCTTGTACTTCCCTAATCAAAAGGAAGCAAGCAAACGTCTCGAGGAGGGAACTTTTGATATGAGTGACCCAAGCGCCAGAGCATGTTGTGAAGCCCTTATGATGACAGCTGCTGATCTGTGTGCTGTGGCAAAACCCTGGGATACGCAGATTGAAACAGTGGACAGGCTGTATAACGAGTTCTATCAACAGGGAGATGAAGAAAAGAAGCAAGGATTGACTCCGATTCCTATGATGGATCGGGAAAACAGTAAAGATCAACCAAAGCAACAAATCGGGTTTATCAACTTTATTTGTATGCCATTGTACAATACATTGTCAAAGATCATAAATGGCGTTGAACCTTACGTTGAAGGATGCTTGGTGAACAAAGAAAAGTGGGCAGAGAAATGTGGACAGGGATGTTGAATTAAATCAAACTTTACACAGCAATTATGAATCATAAATTGTTTTTCTCTTTTCTTTTAAACCGAAAATAAATTATTTTTGCAAAAATTAAATGATCTGATTAATATTTTCTAATCAATTGTCGGACAGAGCATGGTTTTCTGCATGTGTTGTGGTCATTATTGTTTCCTAAAGTCTGTTGCAATTTTCATGCACGACTTCAGGATAAATAATACAGACAAACTTTTTTTTCAGAAATCAGCAATATTTCTCATATATTTACATTTCAATTGGTAACCTGAATAATGTTCACCAAATATAGTGGGAGATTTTGTCATAATTAAGGTTAAAAGCAAAGTCGCATATGTGTTAAGTACCCTTATTAATTCTCATGTTTTGAAACACGAATAGACGTGTATTATAATGTATAAAAGAGATACTAGTATACAGACATGTACAACATTTTGAAACACATAGAAATTGATTTTGAACAGACATGTTATTAAATCGAAGATGATAAGTGAATTATGTAGAAAACAGGAAACTTGGGGGAAATTAGTGAAACGTTTAGCATCTTTAATTTTCGTATTAGTAAAATCTTGATTGGTAAAACATTTTGCATCAATAACAGTCGTATTCTAGAATCATTGATTCAAAGAATCAACGTGATCGGTGATTCGTCAATCGTGTCTAGGTGGTGTCCATGTCTTGCAAAGCGGTCTTCATTATGTTTAAATCCTTCAAGCATACATCTCCCATCAGCAACAAACCCACGATTCTCAAAGCCATGTTTAAGTTTACCATCTCGATCAAGGCTTGTGGTCTTCAAGGCGTGAGTGACTTTCCGTTTTTTCCGATGATGTTGCAGAGACCTAGATTTTAATGCCGATTTTAGTGCTACTTTGGTTGTCGTTGGATAGTCAGTACCTATACTTTCGCTAGACTTAGGTAATGCCGGTTCTTTCCAATTACTGTCGTCTCTGGTTGCTTTGTCAACCTCAATGACATTCATGCCATTTTTTCCTTTGCTAAATTGCTCTCTTTTGGGTATTTCTGTTGATAGGATTTGTTGATTGTCAAGCCCAATTGAATCGTAAGAAGACAAGTCCGGATATTTTTCTTGACCCGTCATACGTTCAAGGGTATTTCGCTTCGAGTCAAACACAAATGTTTTGTCTAAGTTGAGGGTGTAATACGTTGGTTCTCTTTGAGGAAGGAACACTTCGTCTGATATTTCAGACTTCGCCTTTTCATTTGGATTTGTTTCTTGAAGTTTGAAATTACTCATGACAATTTCGTTGTAGTAATTCGATTCGTCGGTGCTGCTTGAAGAATCTTCGAACTCGTTATCGTCTGCTATGCCAAACTTTCTTCGCGCCTCTAGCAATTCCATTGGATGGATTCTTGGCAACTGTGGCATATCAGAACCACATCTTTTCTGTGGTATCTTCCGATTCTCTATATTCCCAAGTGTTTGGAAACTTATACTCGACTCAGAACTAGATTCGCTGTCGTCGCTTTCTGTTTGATCACGTCTTTTTGTTTTGTCAGAGGACGAGTGCGACAGGTCAATCCGTGGGAGCGTTATTCCTCTGCCTTGCAAAAAGTGACGTTGTTCAGTCTTGTAGCGCGGAAGGGATCCAAACGATGGAACTCCTTTTCGTTGTTCATTTCGATGGTGTTGGACAGAGTAAAATCCACCATTTTTAAATGTAGGTTTTCCTTTAAGTAGATGAAGCTGATTCCTGCGAAGCGTGAAGTTTTCTTCTGCGCCTTCCGTCTTTGGTTGTTGGAATGGCATTGACATGCAACCAGCATGATGACCACTGACCTTTAACCTTATGTAGAGGTCGCTGTTACAGCAAGGCAGTCCACACGTGTGTCCCGGTGGATCATGGGCAAACGGAACGAAGTCAGAGTAGTACACCGTCTTCTCGAAGTCCTTGGGTTCCTTGTGCTTTTGTTTGTGGTTGCGGATCTAAAAAAGAAATATGTTGAAAAAAAAAACGTTTCAAATAAAAAAGTTTTTTTTAATCATATAAGTATGTCTAATGATGAATTATTTAAAAATTCTTCGAATTCAATGTTTCATTTCCTCATATACTAGTAGTGCAAGAGATATGTCCATCAATTTATCTAGTCGAGACTACCTTTAAATTTTTTCGCTTACATTGTCCAACTTTAGCAAAATTGCGTAAAAAATTCATTTAGCATACGTAAGATTCGCACAACCCAAACTAGGCCCTTCAGTTGGTAGACGCTATCAGACTTGTTTCGGATGCTGGATTTGATCTACATTTTCCAGAGAAGTGACCAGGATAAACATTACAAGCAGATTCATTCCCGAATACATATAAGTTCTAACTTCTATGGATGCTGTATCTGGGTATGCACACCACCCATCCTGCTTTGTATGCTGCATCTGACCTATATTTTCCAGATTAGACAATATTCGCTTTTATACCTGAACCAAACTAGCATGGATGATGTATGTATCTATGGATAAACACTACCAGACTTGCTTTGGATGATGGATCTGACCTTCATTTTTGATTTCTATTGTGGTCAGGGTAATGTTTTTGGAGTTGTAACTAATGGCCTGTAAAACTTTCAAGGATGTTGCATCTAAGAATGGACACTACCTGGTCACCCATCTGGAAAATGTAGGTCTGATCCAGCATCTGAAGCAGGTGGGTAGGGCCCATCCTTATCCATGCAAGTTTGGTCCAAGTAGGGCTTAAAGTTTTTTTTAGGAATATATCTGCCCCTTTGCCCTGGATGTTGGAACGTATCTATTTTTTCTGAATGAGTTAACATGTTACTGCTTTTGGAACAGGTTCATTCCCAAGTTTGTTGTTTAACGTCCAACAACTTGCAGGTGAAGAGCTGCAAATGTTGTCCTATGCTCGGCACTGAGCCAATGAGGGATCTTTTTTGTGTCAGCACCTACTCTGACATGGACCTCAGTTTAAACGATCTCCAAGTCCCACAGTGAGATTTGAACCCACTAAATAAGGATCAACTCCTTACTCTGCGCTTCTAGAGCAGACCCAATTACCAGCCTCCTTTCCAAGTAAAATAAATCCTTCTTTTAAAATCGGAGTTGCATTGATTGATCTCAGGATGTGAATTATAGTATGCAAGTACCATAAATCATGCAAAGTAAATTTGGTTTAAATGATACTAGTGTGTGGGGTGGGTAGAGCAAAATGATTATACTATACCTATCTATACCTGACGGCCACTAACTACTTGTTGATGTATTGAGGTTCATAGACCCTCTTAGAAGAGAGATAACTGGGAATACTGACATTTATTTCACTAGAAATTTGTCTAGTTTATAGACATTTGTAAGGTTACATTTCATGCTATGACCACTTTGAATCCACATGTACCTGTCTGAATTTGTTTGGCAAAGATTATATAGTTTGTCAAGGACTCTGCGATCATTATAGATGAATTCATCTTTTCTCCTAGAATTTCAGGAGTACAGAGATGTCATAATATGATCAACTTAATTTTGAGGTAGGTGAAATTTTAAGATGTCAATTTCTCATGATAAAATCATGCAAACACTTTGCCTGTTACAAGTCTAATATCAAAATCATGAATACAATGTTTCCAAGTGAAGAAGTAGGATGACAAACGAGAATAGCAATAGTCCCCTACAAATCTCAATAACTTTTCGGTTATATATTCAGCACTTTCTTTTTGCCCCTTAAATTTGCACTTAGTCAAATGCAAAGCATCTTGTTTCCCATTTTTCACAGGAACAACAGCAATTTCAGATGCTTCAAAAAACAAAATCATGAAATGAAATCAGTTTGATCTTTTCTAATTTCTCGCTGTGTTCACGTATAAGGACATTGAATAGCAAAAACTAAAACCATTTCTTTTTAGGTCTTTCCACCTTTCCGTGGAAAGACCTATTGAAATTGTTCTGTTTATTATTATTAGGTCTTTCCACCTTTCTGTGGAAAGACCTATTGATTTCCTTCTGTTTCTTTTTTTCCTTTTTCTTATTTTTTATTATTTTTCCGCCGTGTGATTTTGAGTTTCAAGATTTATCGAAAAGATTTTAAGTTCATAAGAATGTACTCCGTAAAAGATTTTTGCAGTTGACCCTGCATATATGAACTATGACTCCTTTCGGAGTTATTACCCCTTTCGCAAAAAAGCTTGTTATCGCTACTCCTCCGAAACCGTAAACAGTAGAGAAATGAAACCTTCACTAATGTCTTCGACTACTTTAGTAGACACTTCATTGATTCATTGCGAAAGTATTCATTGACCCCTTCAGTGAGTTATTGCCCCTGAAACTTTTTGAATTTTACAAATAATTAAAAATTTTCAAAACAAGAAGTCGTAGAGACATGGGACCAACTGCATAAGATT
>PRKT01000901.1:34422-74754 GCA_003671525.1 Saccostrea glomerata | reverse complement strand
TCGCAAAAATGTTTGTTATTGCTACTCCTCCGAAACCGGAAATCGTAGAGGAATGAAACCTTCACCAATGTCTTCGACTAATTAAGGAAAGCTTAAATCCTTCATTGCAAAAGTATTCATGACCCCTTCAATGAGTTATTGCCCCTGAAACTTTTTGAATTTTACAAATAATTAAAAATTTTCAAAACTAGAAGTCGTAGAGACATGCGACCAACTGCATAAGATTGATTGACCTTTGACCTTAAAATTCATGTAAAGGTCAAAGGTCAAGGTCATTCCAAAAATGAGAAATTTAGCTCTTTTTGTATCACTTTTGTCTTTCAACATATACTTAATGTCTATGAATCATTACTATGTACTTTTAAAACTACTTCAAAGATATCATTCTTGTCCCCTAACACTTACCCTTTTAAAAATTATTGCCCCTTGTTCGAAAATCCTATTTTTCACTACTGCTCCGAAGCTATAGACTGTAGAGTCACCAAATCTTCTCAAATGTCTTAAGGGTTTTTACACCTAACTTCACTGTATAAGTGTGAAAGGATCTCATGACCCTTATATGAGTTATTGCCCTTGAAGTTCTTTACTATTTACTATTACACCTTATAACTTGAAAACTATAAGTCATAGAAGCATGGGGTCAATTGCATTATGACCCTTGACCTTTGACCTTGAATATTTTTTCAAGGTCAAAGGTCAAGTCCATACCAATTTTTTTCTTTTATTTTCATTTTTTCTATGCTTTAAGACAATTATGGTTTCTTTTTCATGGAAATTAATTTTAAGGAGTCAAATACAAAAATTTGAAATTCAAAGAAGGTGGAAAGACCTCTTATTGTTCTGTGAACAATAAGTCTCCTAGTTTTAGATTTATACTTTTAATTAATATAAATACAACTTTCTTGCACAACTTCTAAAAATATATAATAATGATGAATGAATTCTAAAAATGAAATGAATATGAAAAGTTCACAATAAAAAAAAGTTGAAATACTAAAAGTTTATAGAACATTTTGAAAATACAAACAGTCATGCAATATAAAGAAGACAACTGGGATATTTTTGTTTTCTTCATATAAACAGTGCTATCAATGGAATTCATACATATGCTCTGAAATATGGCAGTGCTGCTCATAGCTTTACATTCAATTTACTCTAGAGGAAACTATCTTTGGTAATATCTTTGCCTATATATAAACAGTGAATAAGCCAAATGCATTTGAAAATAACAAAACTTGATATTTGAAAATAAACAAGACTTGGTTATCTATAATGTGTGAGTTTGACTCTATTTTAGTGGGCACTTCTCTCTCATTACATTCTCTCTCTCTCTCTATCTTTCTCTCTCTCTCAGCACTAGTCTTCCATTACAATCTGTCTTTCAGGACATTCCTTACTATTACATCTCTCTCATTTTCTCTTTATCTCTAAACACATGCAGTAACATCTACAACACTTTCCACTTTTTCTTAGAATACATAGCAGAATGAATGCCAAGCAATCAAAATAGTTTTGTGTATTAGACTTTTTTTGAACAGATTGAATCAAAACAAAAAAAATCATTACTTCTTAAAAAATTTCTTTAAAACGTCTAGATAAAATACTTTCAATTTTATAATTCAAGCAACATTTATTCATATGAACTATGGCAAGGTTAAGCAACTTTGAGTATTTAAAAATAAGTAGTATAAAAAATAGGAATAGTTTTCCAATCCATCTGCTTCACATATTCTCTTTTACAACAATTCTCATTCATTCAAACTCAGATTGAGCTATCAAACATCCCTAGTTGCCATAGCAATAATGCAGTATGAAATATATGTCAATGATCATGCAATACTGCACTTCCATACTGAATATAGTTATGGTACAATGATGTACACAGTTTATGTTTTGTGAAGCACCATATTTTTTTTCCTTGCTTTTGCTTTCTACTTGTAAGAAAGTTCTGTGCTTAAATGCACACATCTCCTTTATAATTCACAATCTTTTCCTGTATATACACAAATAAGATTTCCTTAAAGCGAGATCATACAGCATATATGCATCACTTGGACATATCTTATGATTGCACTGGGTTATATTGTATAGGTCTGTTTATACATGCAGGATACATCCATAGTGTCAGAAAGGGAACAAAAAGCACCATCTTTGAAAGGTTGGAAGGTCACCACGATCATTTCCCAGACCTCTAACAAACAACACCACAGTGATGGTTCACAGGGCAATGCTTTACATCCCAAGAACTGGAAGCACATTGGGTTCACAACATAGATCAAAGGTCAAAAAGTCATAAAAGGCCACCAATCCAGAGTTGCCATGTCATCTGACTAGAATGAGGTCAAGGTCATTTTTGACCGACCCGGACATGTCAAGCTGCAGAGCTTCCCTTTAAAATCACATGACATCCTCCGGTCTTGATTGGTTGATCTTTTTTAATTGATGAAGTGGGTAATGTGAAACAGATGTACACATCAAACAACAACTTCATAAATGACCTTTTTTGGCTTCACGTGTCCATCAGGGGTGGAGTACCCACTCTCCTGACCACCTTTAGAAACGTCTTTTCTGTCCTCTGGTGCTTCCAGGAAATGATGAGGATCTTTCCTTGGCGTTGATGGAGAACCTGAAATTGATACAAAAATTTCATATGGACTCAGCTATGTTGAAAACATTTAGCCCCTTCTAAATTTATTTTACCAAAACAACAGGAACTAAAAAGTCATCTCTATCGGTCTGGTGAATGATAAGACTTTTTGTGAGCGCAATTTTGCAATGAATCCTTTGAAATTTAGTGACTTAAAAAGTTACTATTGCATAAATTTTGGTACATACATTATAAGGATAAACAAGCTTTTTCAATTATCCTCTTTCTTTATAAAAAAGAAAGTCTCTTTTATTAATCACTGTTTAACCAACTTTTCAGCTTGGCATCATAAAAGCTATTTCAAAATTTAACTTGGCAGGATTCTCCTCTCCTTTTTTATAAGCTCATTTTACCACAGGAAATTGATGTCAAGAAAACAGGGAATACCATGATAATTTTCAGGAAAGCTAATATATTTATTTTGAAAATCCCCATCTAATCTACAGTAAAAATCCTACGAATTTCTGTATTCATTTCCCTAGTAACAGTAAATAAGTTGGCTGGGCAAATTTTGCCAGATGTTAGGAATCCATTATCTTAAATAACTTACCATTTTGAACTCCAAAGTAAGCTTCGTTCTTCAAATCTACAAATTAAAGATGGTACATTTTAATTGTGAAAGATCATGTATTGAATCACTAAATTTTTAACACATGAAGTAGATGCAAAATTTACAAAATCAGTCAATAAAATACACACTACTCGATAAAAAAAAAAGGCTACCAAAGTTACAACACAACAGAATGAATTTCTACAATGAATAATACACTGAATGAATTGATGATACCTATCTCTATTTTTTTCACTATATTCTACCTAGCTACTACTCTTAAGTATCTGTGAGTTTGTTTCTCTCAGTGAGTCAAACAATTTTCTACATTAAATCACACCAAAAAACAACACAAATCATGATGAATGACATGGAAGGGGGGTTTTGTTGGGGGTAACATTTAAACGCCACAATATAAAAGATATCTGACCATTTCCCTATGAAAAGACACCTAACCCTATCACGTATTTGAAAGCCTGACCGAAGCCCAGGAATAAGCAAGGAGTTTATTTTCTTGATACTTACTATGCATATTTCGCATGTTCATTTCATTTTCGTATTTTGCTAATTGAGAATCATATGAGGTATCTAGAGGGATGCTCCCATTTTTAACGACACTTTGGTATTGTGGTGGTGGATCAAAACCATTTCCCAGTGAACCTGCAACATGGGGTCAAATGAAAGTTCAAAGACGTGCATCAAACCAAAATCATGTGAAATATATGCCAACATGCATATATATGTATACAGTACCATATGAATTAAAAATTGATAAATTGAAAATTCTTTCGTTCTTTTCATTCTCATACATATCAAATTTATAAATGTGTTTCAAACAAATGTGTAAAAGAGAAAAAAAATCCTATCTAGCAAATAGAGCAAGCAGGCATACAGAATTAATTTTCCTACACTAATGAAAGTGATGTAAACCATGCTGTGCAGACATTAAATTACATGAATAAATACTAAACACATGGGTGCTGTATTATTTGTAGCAGTTTCTCTTGGTAGCCAATTACATCATTTCACTAACATTTCTTCCCATTTGCAATCAACTTTAAGACTAGAAAAAAAAAAATCCACCACATGAATTTTGGCTTTGAAAAAGAAATAGAGTTGTTTTATACTGAATTTCAAAGCAATTATTTCTACTCTGACAAGGGCTTCCGTAAAATTAATTTAACATAGTATTTTAAAATGAATTTCAAATCAATTGGCTGCTTTTAGTATGAGGTTAGTCAATGTTATGATGTTTGTATATTTTACTTGTCAAGTCAATGCCCATGATATTAGAATATTCAACTTTTTACTGCTTGTTGTCAATGACTACATATATGTATACTATAAGTATAACTACTATTACTTTCACACTCAGTCAGACATAAAATGTTAACAAACATGCTATACATGTTGGTCCCACATCAGCAGGATTGATATTGCGTAATCTGATGAATTTTTTTTTACGTGCTGGATATATGTGCGGTCAGAACTTTTCAACAGAAATTTGTCACAGCATACTGGTACTTTATACATGTATGCATCAAAAAATCCAGAAAAAAAATCTACTTGTGGACTGAATAGACAGAAATTGTGATTCTGTGGGGAAAAAGTATGTTTACAGTTTTATGTAATTTTTAAAAGATAATCAAGATCCAGAACATTTTCCGATATTTAACTATATAAAACATGTCTGTGCTTTTTTAAACCACCAATCCTGCTAATGTCATGAACCGACCAGAATTAGTAGTACTCACAATATGCATGGTTACTATAGTGACTAACACCACGACTACCAGATACACCCAAGCCATCGAGAAAGAGGAAATCTATACCTTGATTGTCCTGCCCCCGCTGCGGTTTGGGCGGGCCCAGGGAATTCCCATTGGTCTGTAGAGTAGTGGTCACTGGCCGACTAAAAAAGAAAAGCAATACTCTTAAAAACAGAGGGAAAACAGCTACTTAAAGGAATTCCATTTCTGGTACACAAGGTCATTATTTGGAAATTCAGTTTTGCATAATAAGAAAAAATTCAAAAAGATTACATCCTTAAAATTTCTCAATTTGATACCTTTTCACAATGTCAAAAGTAGTTTATCTTGTTTCTCTCAAAGAAACAGCTAATTGAATTTACATTTGATAGTTGTAATTTAATGAAGCGTACCTTACTGAAGTGGATGGGTTGCCGTAGTTTTTTGCTGTTAAGAAAAATAGACGTAGAAAATTAAACATTTTGTTTAAAACATTGCATGTCTAGGAACAATTAGTAAATATATACCCAAAATTTATACAAATCTTTTACAACTGCAGAACATATTCAGTAAGAAAATATGTCTATTATATAAAACACAGCCAAAACATCTATACATGAATAGTTTAAACACGAAAGACGTGTATAACAGGTACAAGACAGCTTAGGTTGAAAGCATTATTAAAATTCAGAGGAAAACAGAACAGTTATCTAGATGAAGATCAGTAACTCCTCCCTTACCATTTGTTCTACGGCGACAGATGATGACAATGAGAACGATAATAAGACTAAGTAAGATGACAGCGCAGATGACTCCAATGATGATCACCTCTGTCTCTGATAGATCGGTTTTATCTGCTTGTCCTACAAAAACAACAGTAAACATTTTTTGAATATTTGGTTGAGACTTTTATGTTCAATATCTTGAAATTTCAAAATTTTCTTTAAAAATTCCAAATGCCCATCTTCATATGTGTACTTATCAAATATAACCAAAATGTGTATTAGAAATGGATGAAGAATAGAAAAGGAACTTTCAGACATTTTTTTCTATAATATTATGATTTTATTCACTTCACTGAAACAGCAATATCATTTTGAAAGATTGAAATTTTCAAAAACCATTTTATTTGTTCAGTGGAGATATGCTCTTTTTCATCCTTTATTTACATTCGACAATGAAGATGTATTGCCTATGCACGTATGCATTTACAAGTTTTTACAAGATTCAATTGTTTAACAGCAATGTAAACAAAATCCCCTGGCTCAGTACATAGTGACACTATTATAATGGTTCTACAGACAGGTTATGGGGCAGATTTCTTTGTTCCTGCCTCTTTCTATCAATACATCATTCATTCTATATAGGGTCTATAGTCCTAGACAATGTGTGCTACATTATGGAAATTTTATGTTCAGCCCCAAACACAGAAATACACAGACTGAATCTATTCAGAGAACCTCATAGAACCTTTTTACGAGACCTTCTTCCCCCCCTTTCCCACACTTCCCACGCTTCATTGGATGGTGACACAGAAATTATCCTATAAATATGTGAACACTCTCAGAAAGCCCTGGTGTAAAATGACTTAATAATCATCATTTTACATAATAAAACATGTCAGAGACCCATCATCTTGGCCTGGGAAAGTAAATCAGATGAACTCCACTTTCTGTCTGACAATGAGATTTGAGGATGTTATCAGTAAAATTATTTCTTGCACAAGTTCACAATGAAAATGGAGAAATATTCGACTGCCAAGCAATGACCTGTTACTAATAATTCATAATGTGTAAAGTCTAAACAAATACAATATCTGATAAATTTGATGTAATATATATACTGAAGCACATGTTTTGCATGGGACATAGAACATTATTTGACATATTACAAAGACAACTGTACAGAAAAAAAGCATGATATCATGTAATATACAACAGCTTCTCTGGCAGTAAATCTTTCAGACAAATTTGCTGTGTCCATATTCATAGCAATACTGAGTAAATGCAAGCTGTCTGAAATCAATGAAACATCAATTCCCCTACAAACATTTGACTATTCACTGTTTGATGTTCTGATGGAATGAATGGCCATCACAGAAATCTGAGACACGATCATGATGATGCCTTAATTTGACACTTTCTGTTAATGGAATAATATTTAGATTAATGTAAAACTTGGTAAACAATACACTCAAACTATTGAACATAGACTTACTTTCTAAATTAACTCCATTTTCTGTTCTGTAAGACATCTCTAAATAACAATTTCTGAACAAAGGATACCAAAGAGAAAAACCTCAGTCCATGTGTTGAGCAGAAAATGGGGCTCCAAACAGGGTGAATTATAGGAGGATAAAATTAATCATTTATAAAACCCTACATTTACAAGACACATGAGAAATAGCCAGCCTGATTTCTAGTAACCTGATAATGATGAATAGGTTACAATTTAATGTGTAATTAATACTTATAAATACACAGCCAAGGTAAACGGAAGGTTCCTAGATCCTAGTACGATGAGTCATTTCTTCCTATGTGCACCAGGTATAAACACCTTTGCTTTAAAAAACTTTATTTATTTCTTTGTTATGTGGGTCAAACCACAAAACAACCCAAGTTGCTGTGTCATATACTTGAAAACAAGTTACAAGCACGTTATCTTTTTGAGTTTTACAATTATACACTGACCCCAGCAACCCCGGAACCCCCTTCCATCCCTCTCTCATTTCCTAACAGACTCCAGTGCTACCAGGCTTAAATGAAAGCATACACTTTCACATGTTTAGTTTAATATTCAGCCTATGTGTATACCACCAGCAGGGAAGTGCTAGGAGATGGAAGTCTAGTTGGAAGTCTGCCATCTTTCTGGCGACCTTGGTGCCTTACTTTTACATTATACTTGAGACCTTTACAAACAACCAGCCCTTGTGTCAACATTGTCTTACAACTGACCACTTAGGTAGCTTTTTTTCTGAGGGACCTCAAGTGTAAATAAGCCTGGCACCTGATATCCTATAGAATATTGACCACCTTTAATGCATCATGAATAGAAGTGATATCCATCAATAAAAAGCTTTACCCACGATTGTCAAGTGTGCTATGTAAATACATGTAGGTAAAAGGTGTCACTGACTTCATGCACCTGTCTAAATGCTGTAGTTCAATTGAAACCTACTTTATTGAAAGTGAGACGTATTGTGAAAGGATGTCATCTTTTACACTTAAAAAATAATTTTTTTTTTCTCCCAAGTTTATATAATTTAACTGTCATTGACTCCTTGCAAAATTATGCAATTCACAATGGCACCATACAAGTCTCTCCTCCCTGCATGAAATTGCTTAGCAAAGGACACTTGAGAAAGTCATTTTAGTAACATAAACCAAGAGTTTTCTTTCAAAACTGACTGGTAAACACATTTTGGCAGCGATGGATTATTATCCTGAATTACATGATAGGTCTGCCATCATACATTATTTAGCACTCCAGAAATTCCAGCTAACACTTGATTTTGGTTCAGTACCAAAAAACAAATTGTGTGTGAAACCTGCAAGCTGTAAGCCTCTCTCAAATACACATGATGCATCTTATAAGCATTACAAGGATTTACAAGGAAAATACCTTGTAACCTTGAACAGTACAAGTGTACAATTGTAACCTAAAGCCTTTCTGGGATGTCAAACTGACCACTTTTATGTCCCCATTCAATCATCTCCCTGGCTTAATTCTTCAGTCCTTTTAACATGCCAGAATTGGCATCACAACCTCAACACTTGATCAGTGAACCAAATTTTGTTTTTCCATTAAACTGGAATGTTTTTCAATTGATCTTCTTCTGCTCCGCTTGAGTGATTGAACTTACTTATAAATTACCTTAGATCTCCGAGTGGAAAAATTCAACTGATTAATTTAAACTTCAGTAGTAACACTATTTAGAACCAGTCTTGGAGGCAATTACTTTAGTCAGAGGCTTTTTTTAATTTGTTATTTTGTTAACAATCCTGTTTGGACATTTAATTTATTCTTTCTCTTTATATAATAAAAAGACACCCAATTCAACTTTTTCAGGTAAATTAAATGGGGACTGTGGAGTCTACTTCTTTGTTTCCTTTAAAAGCTAGATATATAGTTAATCTGATTGCATAGGATTATCCTTACTGTATTAATTAAGGATCAGCAAAGGAATGCTGTGAAAAAAGGACTAACTTATCACAATGACCCCCAAAGCCTGATGATTCATACACATTTACAAAATACAACACAGTTGCAAGAAAAGAAAAGATTAAAAATATCCAGATGAAACCATTGTCTAAGCTGTTTATAGATAGGAAAAAAAATAAAAATAATCACAATTTGTGGGAACAAAAGCTTACCAGACATATTTCAGCAAATATCTGTGGAAGGCACAACGAAACACAAAATATTCTCTATGTCAAATTTTCAGTATGCCACATGACTTTTTTGTCACAATAACTTAATACCATGCGCTGAAAACTGTAATTTTCCTCCCGGGAATTATTCAACGCAATTGTCCTTAATTAATACACAGCATCAAACAGCAGCAATTCACCAGTACTGCACCAGAAAACGAGTGTGACTAAAATGGGTAGCGAAACCCGGGCCGGGCCGGGAATTTCAAAACTGAGAGCTGGGTTTTTGATAATTACGAGATAAATACTCATTCTTTCTTCATGAAATTTACAGACATAGTTTATAACTATAGGTTTTGCCTTCGCTGAGAATTTTAAGTCAAAATGTTGTGTTTTTCGATGATTACCGCCAATTGTCCTTTTCCAGGTGACTAAAATGGGTAGCGAGCCCGGTTTACTCATTTTGGCTATTTTATGCTTAATGCATCGAAAGTGTTTGTGATATTTGCATTTAATGGTTGTTAATTAACTTCAAATAGCTAAATTGTTCAATTATTATGAAAATAAATGTCGATTATTAGGGTTTTTATCATTTTTCATAGACCCGGGACAGGTCAAAACCGGACGCGTTTGCCCGGGATAAATTAATAATTCCGGATTGCCAGAGAGAGAGAATGTAGATTTTTTCAGTCCCTGACCGAAATACATCTAAAAAATAAATTGAAAAAATTCATAAAAATATGCAAATAAAAAAAGAGTCATTTATATTTTATTTATATGTCATTCTCTGATAAGTATTTCGGAAATAAAAGGTTTTTCCCGGGTGAACGTGTCCGGTTTTGACCAATCCCGGGTGTTCAAAAAATGCGTATACTTTCAATAATCGTGATTTATTACTTCAACAGTTAAATGTTTTAGGTAGTTTAAGTTCATTTTCAAAGATCCAAATGAAATAATTGTTAATATGCTGCCGAAATTAAGTTTAAATCGCCAAAATGAGTAATCCGGGCTCGCTACCCATTTTAGTCACTTGGAAAAGGACAATCGGTGATCATCATTGAAAAACACAACATTTTGACTTAAAACTTTTAGCGAAGGCCAATCCTAGAATATTAAACTATGTCCGTAAATTTCATGAAGAAAGAATGAGTATTTATTTCGTGATTATCAAAAACCCGGTTTTTGATATCGAAAATCCCGGCCCGGCCCGGGTTTCGCTACCCATTTTAGTCACACTCCCAGAAAACGGGGGGCATAAAACCCCATCAAAATTCCCACAGGACGGCGAGGTAGAGTCTTTTCCTCTCAGAATTGTATGGGATGGTTAGGTCGATCGTAGACAATCAGCCCCCAGGGTAAAAGCTTGTCCATTTACTAACAATCCAGCCGAGTGATTACAGAATGTGATAGCACTAACTTCTAACGACTGCCTGCCTCAGTTCTGACGCTTGCACTGTTACACACAATTCCAGAAGCGGATAGAAATATTTTCTGGTTACAGGTGTAAACATAAACTTCACTCGCTAATGATCAAGCTAATAAGACCCAAGACAGATCGTAAATGCTCACAATGATAACTGATTTTTCACGAGGAAGCCATTTTCTCATACCATTTGTGTCAGGTAAAGGCTTGCTTCGCGAATGAGCTTGAAATCAAACGAGTGTGTGTCACATGGGGGTATTTTTTGGAGAAATAAAATTCCGGCAAATTTATGCTATTCAAATTTATTTATTCAATTGTTTTAAATCAAATAGCAGAATGTCTACATGTCAGGAAAAGCTTATGTTTCATAATGAATATATCATATTGCCTTCCCTAATTTACATATCCTGTGTGTGGCCCCATGTTGTCATATTTCGATCAAAACATCCAGGTGATCAAGTTGTTTATGCTCAGGTAGAACCTGAACACCCCTTCCCTTAATAAAAGAACATTCCAACTAACGCATTCATTCGCTAACCAGATTAGTCTATTGTAAATTAAAGGGAACTACGGGATGTAATTCAATTAAATGTATTTTTTTCAATATCCCAATGTTTCTTTCCTTCCCCCCCCCCAATATTATAGCAACACTTATAGTTAAAGTATTTAAAATAGGCATTTTTCCCCATACGAAGTTAATGCAAAGAAATAATTGCACTCATTATAAACATTAAAAAAACTTTTAAAGAATATGTAAATTTGAAATTTGTGCAAATTACCTACAGCTTGGTACATGTATTATTATTTTCAATTTGACTATTTCAAATAGCTATTGAAATGAATTATCATATGTTCCCCTCTATAGATTAAAAGGTTGATGATTATCAGGTATAAAAGAAGTATATGTGATATAATTTTGTCTACTTATAATTGTTTTTTTTTGAACAGTCAAATAAAAGAAAAGTAAATATTTGAAACTGTGATTCAAGTGTAACACCAAAGCTTATAAAGTGTAACACATATGCAGATGTGTTAAAAGAGAAATTCACAGCACCCACACTGATATACATGGTACTAGAATATATACAATATATTCCCATACTTGGTTAGCAAGCTGAGAGAAAGGAATATCAATGCAAGTGAAAAACAGACTAAAAGTAATTTTCTAGTTTTTTTTAAAGTTTTTAAATTACCTACACCTAAGTTAAGTGTACAAATCACAAAAAGCTAGCTTCTGATTACATGATCAGTTGACTTTGGTAATAAAAACAAAAATACATATATTTACAGTCTGCATAGGTATTCACACAATAATCACTTACTTTGGAAACCATATTTTGGGTTGTCACCTAAAATTTACAAAGCAATGATGTAAAGACTGCAAATACGAGGGTTGTCCCAGAAAAATGCGAATTTTTAAAATATCTTTTGTTTTACTAGGACTATAAAGTTAAAAATTGGCATACATCATGATCAACATTTTTTAAAAAATGCCTAAAAATTTCAAAGAAATATCTCTGTAAATAAAATTTTCCTCTCATGTAAAGGAATCTATCAATTAGCTGTCGGCGCAACACTGACGACGTCAAAACGTATCTCGTAATGTTTAGGAATTTGTTACGAAAAGTTCCTCTCTATTAATATTAATTTTTCACACATTCGGCAATGTGTTTAATTATTTTTTAGTTACCAAGTTATGCATCTCAAATACTAATGTTACTAAAAGATTTGGGGGGGGGGTGTAATTCTTTCAATAGACAATTTCACAATCCCGATCATAAAGCTACCTGATCGAATTATTTGACAGCGGTCTTCATGTAGGCCTATGACGTCCCACTCTTGTCTTTTCAGTTAGTTTCAAAAGTCTATTCTCTTCTATCAAAAAATTAGTCAAATCAACCAAGAACCTCTTCTACTAGATATAAAACCTCTTCCCCATATTATGTTCGGGTTCTTTCATCGTTAACATCTTTTTTTCTATATGCAGGAGTCATATCCCGCTCAACATAGTGTTGCTTGATAATTTGGTGCTCCGCATCACAGCTTAACGTCACCATTTTTGACAATGTCTAGTTTAAAGCGCTTTGCTATATATCGTCATATATCTGTCAATAATGATGTCCAATGAATGAAATTTTAACAAGTACACAAAATCAAAGAGAATTTATGATAGTAAAACTTTTGATATTATATTGCCATACAGCCTGATGACGATGAAAACTTCAATCACAACGCTATTTGTAAATGTCAAAAAATTGTCGTGCGCCGACCACCGATATTTAACATCATTTAAATGCTGTTTATATATGCATATGGCATCACATGCCTATAACATTTTGTCAGAATAGCTAAAAGATGATTTCCCAACACCATGCCAAAAATTATTAGTTTTGGTTGAATAGTATTTAAAATATTCAAAAAGTTCACGTTTTTCTGGGACAACCCTCGTAGAGCAGAATTACTGACTACAGATAAGATAAGATAAGATAAGATAAGATTTATTAATACCAATTTGGGGCCCATCAGGGCATACAAGTAATAAGAAAGAAAAAAAAAACATACAAGCAGAAATTCAAAATTGATAGCAGCAACTAACAAAAGATAAATGATGTTACAGCAGTTGGGGATTACAACATACATAATCAATACATTGTAAATAGAAGTTTGTTTAAAGTATTTCTATATATTACTCTTTTGTATTTATTTGTTTCTTTGTTTAACATTGCATTACTGACTACATGTGCATATTACAACTTCAAGTTCCAAAGTAAGGGAAGGGGGGATGTGTCATAATGAATTAATGATTTCATATACACTGGAAATCTATGCACAAATTCAATCTTGACCAAATTCACTACTGAACATTTCTACCAAATTTTTATTAATTATACATGTATTCAATTCAAGGTAGGGAAAAAAGCCACAAAAACTATCATGGCATTTAAATAAAAGGAGAGTCAGACATCTCCACCACCCCATTACAACATCCTAACATTTTGATACAGATTTAAAAATCAGAATGTCTCTACTTACTTATGAGTGCGGCCAGATGAACTCCGCAGATGTCCGGTCTGACAGACAGACAGATAGACACATTGAGGCGGTTGATGCTATCACTCTGCAGACTCAGTTCTCTGGTATCCTCCGTGGTGGGGAAGCACTCCCTCCCACTCATTGGAATGGTCTGCCAGGTGCTCCCACCGTTAACACTTATTTTCACTTTGACACAGTATGTGGAATTTAATGTAAAGGGTATCATTAATCTTTTGTTTTCGGCTGAGTAGTCTGGTATGTTATTGACTAATGGAAATGCAAAATCTGGAAAAGAAAAGAACATTTTTATGATGGGAGAAAACAGGACATTTTTATTGTGAGAGAAAACAAAATGCAAGGCAATTTAATAAATTCATGATCAAAGAATGATAACTCTTAGTTACCTTTGGTCCTGATAATTATTTTTTGGGAGTTGTTTCCCTTTCCAAGAGAATTTTTGCCATACACATAAAACTGGTATGCTACTCCAGGCAGCAAATCTGAAAATAATACGTAGGCATATGAAAATAAACCCCAATAAGATTGTTCTTTCCTCATTCTTTCAGTCTCCAATAACTGTTAACATTATAAAGCAGTGAATACTAACCAGTGATGTTGTGTTGAGTGGCGTCTGGGGGAGAGACAGTTATATCTCCAGTATAGATGGGAGGAACACTACTGGTGAAGTGAATGTGAAAAGACTGGGGCTCCCCACCATCAAACCCGGGGGTCCAGTGCAGATAGACCGACTCCCAGGTGTAGGATATCACAGACAGGTTGTGAGGAGCTTCAGGGCGATCTACATAAAATAATAATTCATATTAGAAATTTTCAAATAATTTCTTTTTTTGTACAGACATATCTTTATATATTCACTTTAATATATTTAACTTCTGCAATAAACAAATTTACTTACTTTTCACAGTTAAGCGCACAGTTTTGTGAGCTTGACCATTAGAATTCTGACCAATGCACACATATTCCCCAAAATCATTGGCCACCACATCTCTGATGGACAAAGAGCTGCTGGCCTCCGTGGCACTCAGCTGAATGGTGGGTTCTACTGTAAACCGGGATTCTGATTGGATGATTTTATTGTCTCTGAACCATTCAAATGTAGGCACAGGATAACCTTTACCCCTACAGGTCATGGTGGTGGAATGATTTACCGTGGTGGCTACCTTCTCATCAGCATCTACTGATGGTTTAACTGCAAAATAAAGAGAAATAATGAAGTTACCCAAAGCTAATAAAAACTGAAAATAAATCATGGTGCATAAAATTAATCCTTTTTCAATATTACTTTATTATCTGTCTTGCAAATACTTCTGGCTGCCAAGTTTTTATATTTGTGTGTATTTATATAGAATATTCCTCCAGTTGCAAGAATTAAATGCCAGATGACAAATTTCAACTTTTAAAATCCTGAATAAAAGTTGTCGTAAATAATAGTTGGTATACAATATACTTCCATCTACTTACACATGATGTAAAGCTCTAAATTGTGCTGTTCACCTCTCGATACTTCCCGACAAGTAAAATTAGCTATATCATCAATCATCAAACCTTGTCGCCCAGTACCTGCCAAACAAAGAGATAAACTAGTGTACTCATAGTTTTTTTTGCTACAGTTAGTGAAGTACTAGTTCATATTTTTGTAAAATATACAACAAATCAAAGTAAACAGAACTCATTCATTTCTCTTATAATTATTGCATGGCAACATCTGTTTTCTTACATATATTAAAATCATAAACAATTCAAGAGTTATTCCCCTTTAAGTGTGATTTTTCACTTAAAATTCTAAAATCATACTATGTACCTGCGAAATGAAGTCTGGAGCTGACTAATTTACTGTAGGTTTCTATGGAGGTGACCTCTTCAGTAATGTTGTATATTGGTCCACTCTGGATAATCTGACCATTTTTCAGCCATTCTATCTTTGGCTTAGGAAGGCCTCGCACCTTACATAGGATGGAATACATGGATTGGCTAGAAGTGATGGTTGCACTAGTGTGTGGAAATTCCACAAAGCTAGGTGACTCTGGAAAGATGGAAAAAAAGCTTTGAAAATTTACTATAACTTGCATCAAAATTACAACCTACAAAAAATAATACAAAAATTTATACAAAGTAAAAAAAAATATTTTCCACTCATATGTCAAGTAAGTTGTTCATGGTCTTGTTCAGTAAGGTACAGTCAACGTAAATAAATTGAATTTTAATTTATGTACAAATTGAACGCTTTAAGCATTTGAAAAATGTCCTGTAGTTATATGTTTGTGCCTAATTCTTACCTAGTACTTCCACTATGATTGTGGCTGTGCCTCCTCTGCCCATTACATTATAGGGAGCACAGGCATACTGTCCATTGTCAGCAAGTCTAGCCGACTGAATGGTCAGTGTGGATCCTTGGCTTGATAAAACTTGATTGGTATCTATCTTTCTCCACTCATACTTGGGAAGTGGATATCCTGAAATGATGATTTTACCAAATGCAACTACAATTGTATTAACCCATTGAGAGTGTTGACTACTACAAGAGTTATCTCTCTTTTACTTTATGAAATTGTATAACTAACCTGGTTCAGAGACAGAACAGGTGAGAGAAATGGTTTCTCCTATGTTCACAGAACTTGAGACAGCTTTGATTGAGGAATATCCAGGAGCATCTTGAAGTAAAAATTAAACATAAAATATTACATTCAACAGTTTCTGATTTCTCTTAGAACAACAATGAGTCTGACAATATGTGAAAGACAGTTGTATTAAAATAAATACTTACACTGGACATAAACATAGGTATAGGCGAATTTCTGCCTTTGTTCAACTGATTGCCCCGATGGCTCTAGTCGATACATCACGATACAGGTGTAGTTTCCTTCATAGTCCCTGGTGACGGGGGAGGCCGTGAAATTGGCGGACGTGGACTCGCGGGAACTGTCCAGCTTCCTCCATTTGACAGACAGGGGTGGAGGGTTGCTGTCCACAGCACAGTGGAGGTGCAGTACCCCTGAGTCATTGACCACTGCTGTAGCTGGTACAGTGATTATGGGTGGATCTGTAACAGTTGTATACAGGTATTTGATTAAAGTTGCCTGATCATTTCATTCAGTACATTAAAACATGCTAATGATAAACATGCTTATATTAAACTGATGCTTTTGATTCCCTGTGAATTTTAGATATATTGTAAACTAAATGGATACTTGAAGTTGAACAAATCCAAAATATGTGTGTTTAACTGTACAATACTAAAAGCCTATTCTGCTCAAAATTACAAATATGTACCAGTTTATAAGCCTTTTATAATATACTTAGTCTTTACACGATGTTACTTACATATAACTTGAACAGATGTACTTTTGCTGTCTGTCTGGACTTGTCCATTGATAGTGTTGGAAGCAGAACATGTATATTGTCCTGCAGCAGTTCTATCAACACTCGAAAATCGAAGCACTGCCTCAGTATCTGAAACACAGTGAAATAATTTGCAATGAAATTACTCTTTGTTCTTTAAATTATTTTCTTGAACCTTCTCATTATTTTGAAAAATAAGGGTATTAGTGATCCCAATTTATTTCTTTCATTAAAATTGAGTAAGATCATGCATTGTGTACATGGCAAAAATCACTACTTTTTAAAAAGAATACACAGCTTAAAAATACTTTATTGATTTTTATTAAAAGTTGTATATATATGCACAGCACATTTTCCCAATAAAGAAAGCTGAATTATGTATTTACTAAAATGAATGGAATGAAAATGAACATCTATACTCACCCTGTAACACCTGGGTATCTTTTTGCCACCTGACCCTGGTGACTTGGGGGTTAGCACTGACGATGCACCTCAGCTGACTGGAGGATCCTAGGAGGATGTTCAGGGGAGAGGGCTCCAGAGTTATACGGGGTTTATCTATGAGAAGAGAATTAAATTAGTTTACTCCCATAATTCATCACTTGATCTACAGCATTCCATGATTTACATTCAGAAAATTCATTTAACTTGATTAAATGTGAGGTTTTTGAGTTCAATTCTATGGACGTTTTCTTCAGCTTACACTTTTAGCTAATGATACTAATGACTACAGCTTTCACTCTTTCTCGTACTTTTTTAAGATAACAAAACTCTTAAATTCAGAAATACACTTTGATGATATTCCTAGGTAAATTACATGTATATTGCACAATAAACAGCATTTCATATTAAGAACACCTATCCATCTAATTTTATGATATGTAAAAAAAAAATAATTTTTATGATTCGGGTAATACATGTACTTAAAAACCCATTTAAGAATCATAAACATGTACTTACATTGCACTTGTACAAGGAAAGGAACTTTGCTAGGATTATTCAGGTTGACATCGTTCTTGGCAGAACAATAGAAGTTTTTATTATGATCTGTATACTGCAATTTGATGATCAGCTGACTGGTGACCAGAGTCTCAATGTTTCCGTGCCCTATGGAAGGTTTCTCAATAATCTGTATTGTAGCACTGTCTGTAAGCTGGGAGTCCTCTCGATACCATGTTATTTCTGGAGGGGGATTTCCAATGGAGGAACAGGTTAGGGAAACAAAGTCTCCTTCAACCTGGGAGGGTCTGGTGTCATTTGTAATGACTGATATATTGTGGGGAGGAACTGAAAAGTAAAATTTAAATTTGTAAGTTGGTTATTTGAAAAATAAAATCTTAATTTAGTTTAACAATCCTTCGGTCTATCAAGTTTTGATTTCTCAATGTCAAATTGAAAACAGTCACATTTCCTTGATAAAGTCAAAATACTAATCTTTAATTTTCACAGTAAAACCTCATTATTTCAAACTCCTTGCAATTGAGGCCCAAGAAAAAATCTTCAAGTTACCAAGAATTCTGGATATTGAGGTTAAAATACATAATGAAAATGGGAAAGAGACTGCCAGCCTGCTTCAACATATTCATTGTATTTTGAGATACATACTTTCAATATACTGAAATTATAGTAAAATCATTTAAATGTAAAATATGCAATGCATCGTATGTATATAAGTATGAATATTCACTAATATAGCATGTTCTACATGAGTAATCTTGTGAGAAGCGTGACAGACAAGTCGTTGTATAAATGATGGCTAGTTGTCTGACACTAAAATTTTGCAGTCCTATAAAAAATTAAACTGCTTGTTTAAGAGATGCTTTATGAAACCAAGTTCAAATGGTCAAGAGTAATTATAAAGACATAAACTGAGAAGAAGCAACCTATCACATTAATTTTTTTCATCTAATTCGTTACCCTTTAATCAATGTCTGATATTTTCTTTTAATTTTTCTGTCAAACTTTTAAATAATTTTATTTGTGTATACCAGAATCTGATTTTTCTTTACCAACTATAATTTACTTTCTAAATATTCTTTGTAATCAAGTCTGCCACACCTCATCCAACATCTAATAAACTGTAGAATCATCTTCATCTCTGAGGGTCAATGTTTGTGGGCAAAGTAAAATTTTGTTGGTTCTGGGGATCTGAATTCCTGGAGAAGAGTGAACCACAAAATCCACAAACATAGCTTCCTCATGAACACAGATGATTCCACATTAGTCATGGTGGAATCATTTCCAAATACCCTGATGACAGAGTATACTCACTGTAGACATTTAGATATCCCTTCTCTGGTGGTAGTCCCTGTACTGTACATGTGTACTCCCCCTGATCTTGTTTCTTGACATTGCTAATGTGAAGATCGAAGAGTCCTCTGATGGAGAAGCGGTTGTCTGTAGCCATAGAAATATTGTTGACAAACAAGGAACCCTGGGGTCCGGCCCATGTTGCCAGGTTAGCCCCCGTGTAGTCACAGCTGAAGGCAGCGTCTCCCCCGATAACAGAGGTCGTGTCAGAGGGCTTCTCCACCCATGCTAAGCCCAGAACATCTAAAAAGTAAAAACACAATTTTGTACAAATATATAAAATAAAATAAGAATGACATTTTCAAAATCTTACAAAGAGCTGGAGAACTTTTGTCTAATTTGATCTATTTCCATATATTTTATTGTTGATTCAATCCATTTCAATTTATTTTTACAGAACAAGACAGATTCTTATTTGTAACTCTCTGGTCCAAAAAATCAAGAATAAGAACATGAAACATATAGCTTCTCCATATCATAACTACAAATAATGATTTTTAAAAAAATCTTTTTATTTTTATGATACTAAAATAAGTATGTAAAAAGCAAGGAGAAATTATAGTGTCTATTAAAGAAGGTTACCTTGAAGACTGGACAGAATGACAAGCGTTATCCAGGCGATGTGATGAATTCTACATGACATTTCACTGTGACTTGTATCATAATCAAGTAATCCACACAAAAAAATATCTTCCCTTGTTCACATTTATAACATCCGCATTTAACAATAAATCACACAGTGCTGCTGAAAATGGTAAATCCAAACAGAAAACAAATCACTCGATTTCCACTGTTTCTTCAGAAGTCCTTTCCTTTCACCTGTGCAAATTAATGAAACAAAATTTATGCAAATTGAAAATGAAAATCATATGCAAAACAGACAGGTTGTCTGACCAAGATAGAATACATAAGCAATGACAGTTGGAGGATTTTTAATTTGGTGCCGAATGGTTGAGAAAATGTGACCCTTTACATGAAAGAAAGCAGAGGGTCACAGTGTGATCAAAATTGTTTGTTGTTTTATGGGGGAGAGATTTTTGATAAGAGCCCCTAATAAAACTGTCCACTTCATTCCCCTTCCTGTTTAGTGGTAGCAAGCTACTGCAGGTGTTGAAAACATCTTGTTCAAACACTAATATACTGCAAATATCTATTGGCCCCTCTGGGTGTTCTAACCTATAGGTGTAATAATCCCATAATTTTTATTTCCATCAAAATCAAACAAGTTAATCAACCCTTCATAAATTAAGGATTTCATAAATGATAGACTATTAGTTATACATTACATTATTATTTCTGTATTATCCATAGACTATTCATCTGAGGGGAAAAAATCCTTTGATATATCACACCAGTTTTTCTAATTTGCAGATTTGAAAAACTTTTTTTTCTATAGGAATTGCCTTTCTAGTTTCTTGGGACCTGATAGTAAATTTTTAATTTGTCAAATTGAGGGTAATGACACTCATGACTGTCTTTGTTATTTTTATCCTTTTTGTTGTTGTTGAAAATTCCAATTTTTAGTCTGCACAAAGTTTATTGACTTATTTTTCATTCAATGACTTGCAGCTACAATGAAGCTGGTAGCAGAAATTAATTTCTTATTTACGGGGATTTCTAATTTCTCTTATTACAAAAAAGATTGATAAACATGAAAAGGGGTAGCATATCTACGCCATCCAGAACTATAAACAAGCTTGTCTTAGTTCCACTGTCGTTATCTTTTTCAGTTTTGCTGGCGAAGCATCACTCGAAGGTCTCCTGTTTTTACTGTATTCTAAATCAGTAATCGATATTTAATTAAAACTTCCCTGTCTGGCGACCACCTATCTAATCTCTTCTTTAATTCTTTTTGATATTTGGGGCGTGTTTCATTGGTTTACCTGGGGGCTGCTCTAGGTCACTGTATAAATGGTCACCAGCTTAAGTGTTTTATGACCCTTGTCTATCGGTGATCTGGTAAATTTAATTGATGAACATTTGACAACGGATATCTGTTGACAAATTGTTTCTTTCTGCTTGTCATTCTAACAATAGCTATTTAATCTCACTTTCAACCTAAGACGGTTGAAAAAAGAAAAAAAAAATCTTTTAAAAATCTTAGTCTATTTTTGTTGCTATTTTGCATCACTATGATGAATTTGCAGACAGCTTGAAACAAAGAAAAATGATGCCAAGCTTAATTCATTCAACATTTCATGAAAATTAATTGTTCACCTGCTTGTTTGCAGTTTTTCCACCTGTTATTTCATTACAACAAAAACCCCACAGAGAAAACTCACATTCTATCTTTTTTATGACTCTACATTACAAATTTGGTTAAAATTCATTTATAATGATCTAAGAGCCAGGTAAAAAAGAATATGTCCATAAAACCACTATGAAAAGAACCACCACAATTCAATTTACATTTCAATTTAGTTGGCAAACCTTAAACTGTACACTAACCCTAACTTCTTTTATCGAAGAGCTCTCAGAAGTCATGACATCATTAAACCTTGAGCTGTAAAGTCACTCATCTCAGCAGGGACTGCAGTTTATGGTACTTTTACTGCACTTCATAAGGCCCACATAAAGATTAGAGGGGAACTCAATCCCCGGACAAATAGGAAAAATTTTATGTGTTTTTGGCTTGCTGGTGTTCCCAGGGCGGATAATGATAAAGAGGTGGGAATCCCTTTATACCCAGGAGTGTGAACAGCTCACACACAGATGAGCATTAGACTCTCCATACATAAAAATTGCCATTGAGTCCAAATGAACAAAGAACTTCAAAATATTAATATTTTGAATAATTGATAAAATTGTACATAATGTCTTCATTTATCTTTCTGCTTTATGAGTTCAAGAATAACAGATATTGTGGTACATTTGAGATCAAACACCCTACCCAAACAAATCCCCCTGTTTAGATCAATATGCATGGGAATATACCGGTAGTAATGGTTGTAGTGTTTCATAATTCATGTTTGATACATATCTTTATTATGGAAAAACTTATTTCTGAAAAACCCAGCGGGGGGTATTTTGTCCCGTTTGGACAGTTCTAGTTATCTCTTGGAAATATGCTTGAATTCATGGGATTTCTTTCTTTTGGGGAATGATTGGGTCTATTATGTCATGGCTATTATCTATTGATGTATACATCAATTAATTAACATCATTATACTTACCAGTGTACATTTCTGAATTTCAGGGCCAGTTTTATTGGACGAATTTGTTGAGTGGTATCGAGAAAATAAATCCATGTCTAGTTGATCATTCCGAACCAATGTCTTTCAGTGATTTCGGGGTACCAGTATCCACCGTGTCAGCCAATCACTTATAGTGCTTTTCCATGGAGAGTTTTTGGTAGCACAAAAATTGGGCATTGAATTTGAAGAGTGAAAGGGTTTACAATTAAATCTGCATCTGATACGAGCTATTTACTGTGGAATGTGCTGGTATACTTGGAGGTGAAAACATGTTTATTTTTAGTGCTTAAAAACTTAGGGTTTTTATAAAACCATCTTATGTGCTATATGTTATTGTAATATAAAGAGAATCTTTATATAGTTAAAAAAAATTATTAAAGTGTATAATGTATAATAACATCAGTGTATGTAAGAGTCCTACAAATTTATATTTATACTATGAGTATATCAGCGTAACACCCATTTCTCTCTGTATATTCCACTACCGCAATTAGAGTAATTTTGATAGATGGCATTGCTCACTTCTTTTTTTTTTAAGCAGATTTGTACATAACTATATAATGACATTTTCAGTGAATTATACATGCATTTTTGAATTCATTATCTAGTCTGTTTCATCACAACCTTTGTGTTCATTATGCATATGCAAAGTGATTTCCCTCAGAAAACATATTACATTTTATTATTTTTTTTTTACTGTTGTTTATCATACCATAAATGCTATTTTGTATTTCAGAAAAAGAATCATATATTTCACTTACCTCAAAATTTCACATTTTAGATGATTAGTTTGCACAACTTTCAAAGTCTTACATTCTTTTGAATTTGAGGGTATTTTCAGTGTATTAATGCTAGAAATTTTATGTGCCACCATTTTGTTTATGGCCAGTAAATCTTTATTATAAAGTCTGTTTTTGTTTGGCATTTCAAATTGATGATGTGCAGGTACATGTAGTTTAAAAGGGGGAGTGTTGTCTTCCTGTAAGTGACATTTCTTGCCATTGTCAAAATTTTGTTCTCGCCATAAATAGCTACACATCCCCAGTTATGGACAAAAATGCAGATAGAATGATTGTCAGCATGTGTATTTTCTGAAAGCATTGAAGATACCAAAGAAGCTCTGTAGGATATTTGTGTTTTGTTTTATTTATGCTCAAAATATTTGTCCTCATAAGCAGATGTATTAGGCAAAAAAAATTTAAGGAGAGAGAGAGAGAGAGAGAGAGAGAGAGAGAGAGAGAGAGAGAGAGAGAGAGAGAGTACAGGGGCCTTTGAAGTGGTCAGCTATTTCATGTCACCTGTACATCATTACAGCTGTCCAGTTCTCTGTTCTTTTGTGACAAAGACATGACTGGACTCTTGTTTTACACACTTACAAGGACAACTTGACTTCCCTCTCAGAAACCTACCTTGTTTGAATAATTTTTTACACAAGATTATTTATTTTTCTTTTCTCTTCAACTTTGAAATGTTTATTTGTATTTTTTTTCAATTACTCTCAGAGGGTGGCAGTTTTATTTTGATTTATTAACCAGGAAATGAAATATTACGCCAAATTTATGGCTAAACTCTTCCAGGTTGCCATTAACACAAGATGAAACGCAGACAGGTAAATCAAAAAAAATAATTATTATTAATTTTCAAAAGGTAACAAAAGTGATACTTGAGTCAGCCATCAATATCAGTAAATGACAAACAATACCTTCGATCAAATATTCTCCTAAGATAGAAATAGCCATATTTCTAATTATACTAAAGGTCATCATTTGAAAATAATTTTTTGAATTTAAATAATAAAATCCATTTAAAAATCAAAGAAACCCTATTAAACATATATACTAGTCAATAAGAGAAACATATCAAAAGTACAAAAAAAGAAAACTCTCAATACCTGATGGAATTGTCATGTAATAATCCAAAAATCTATATGATAATATACATATTGTCCTTTCCAAAAAAGCCCCTAACAGTGTATAACAGTCAATATATCCTGCAGTCCCGATCACAAATAAAAATGTGTCTGTCCAATGAGCTGTAAATGACGGGCATTCATCATAGTTGTCAATCATTACACATCATCCCTTCTGTCCAAATGTTTATTGCATGTCCAATGCAGAATCTAACTGGGGGTCAAGAGGGGAAAACTTCTTCCATGTGCAATAATTCTATATCTGTTTTCAATATCAGTGATGTTCCAGTAAATAGAACCATTCACCCAAAAGTCATAACTGTCCATATACTGCGGATGTTAGTGGAGAAATGCTTTGAATGCCGTGACAATTAAAGTATATCTTATTAGCACATTGGTCTGGTAATTTACAAGATTTATTGACAGAGAAAATGAAAGGGACCTGTTTGTATCTCTCAAATCATTACAAAACGATGATCCACATTATTGTAACTTGAAGAAAACTGCAGAAAACATCAGCTTTGAAATATGAAGCATATACATTTTTGCTCTCAACCAGCACAATTTACAACTTTTCCACAAATTGAGATCATGCTGATAAGCAATAAAATTAATGCTTTGTTCATGGGATCAATATTAATTTCCTTGTGATGATGTAATGAAATAGAAGCAGATAGTCTTGCAACATCATTACACAAAATCCAGAATCTCTACCTGCGAAACTTGGCCACTCCCTTTACTCTATCATTTCAACAGACAGCTCACACATAAAATGCACTCAACAGATAGTATTGATCAAATCCACAGTGTTTTCTAGATTTTCAGCCAGGAAAATATTTATTCAATTGCCTTCAAAGATATCTGGATTGTCCATAAACCTCTCTTGGTCAGCTAATTAAGCACTGGTCTGTGGTTCCCAGTCTTATCAAGCCTCCCAAATTTCTGACATTTTTTTTCACTTAACAACTAATATTCTTAAGTACTTCAAGAATGCAAGTAAATCATCTTTGATGAGCTTATTGGTTGTACATGAGCAATGCAATACTTACAATTAAGTAATACACATGACTATTACTGCAAGGTGAACTAACATTTCAGATATGATTTAATCATCAACATTTCTGCATCTTGACACATAAGAGTTACCTTTCATCAAGACATTACCGTGGTAATTCATGTCATTATATAAGCAACCCTGACACATCTGAGTAGGCTCATCTTAAAAAGAAATATACTTTACAAGGTAAAAATCCCACGACTTACTTTAGAAAAAATAAAAAAATATAAAAAAAATCAGCTGATGCACCTGTATGTTCCGAATTTGATACCTTCATTGCATAAGAAGGTATTTAAAAACACACAAGGTGTGACATAATTTGAGGGTAACTAGAGGCCTGTCAAGCCTGCCCGGGGAGGTATTGATGTAATGTAGTAATACACCACAATGTGGACACAGTCACTGGGGGTAATCATCACTTTATTACCACACATTTTCATTTTCCCCTCCACTGCCAGAACAGATTGGGTACCCTCACTATAATTCTGACTTCCACTAATCCTTTTCTGTCTCTCGACTTCACACTAATAAAATCAAGTACAAAAGGGACTGTAGACACTCATCAGATTGGGAAACAATTTATAGAAATATCAGTTAACGAAATCTATCTGAACATAATCACATGTAATCTTAGTATCAAATAGCTAGACAAGTACCATCTATATATGAAGTTCTTTGAGACATTGTTGCATTCATTCTTATATTCCAGAAATGGTTTCATAAAATTATGCACCTGAACAATCTGACATAACCCTTTTTTCCCCTGAAGTACACTTGAGAGGTTTTAGTCTGATTTTAGACCTACTTTAATTGCTGAGGACACTGTGACAACCCCCTATCACCTGTTCCTGATCTAACTATGGATTTTAAGGAGACACTAAATATCAGAGCACCTTAAGAAGTTCTAGGTAGAATACAGTAGAAATCCTCTCTCATTGCCATGGTAACTCATTCTCCATGCTGATGACACAATATTTAATCTACCAACAGTCTGATATTAAGGGGACATTATGACATCAGATTCACCATATTACGTTCTTGCATGGAGTCTCAGAAATCCATAACAAAACTATTAGTTTCTTGTTAAATCTGCGACATAATTCTAAAGTAAGTAATTACTTTGGACAGAATATCCTGTGAAGTTGATAAAAGATATAAAATTTGCTACACGTCATATACTTTGGATGCACATCATGAGCCACCCTCTGAAATCTTATAGTCCCTCTGAGCTTCAGATCTTTCTGAAGTAGAGTCAAAAGAATCTGCCACGTGAGAGCTCAGACTCCTACAGTAATGCCCCCTTATCACTGATACTCCCTGTGGTAAATGGCAGGTACCAGTAAAGTCCTCATCAATTAGTATCACTTAGCACACAATTATCTCATTGTCAGTCATCTGTCTGGTCAAAATGTTAATATGTCCTGCTGCATCAAAATGAAATTGTCTGACCATATTGACCATTTTCCATATGGACTCTTATCAAAATGACCTCTCTTTCAGAAAACAAAATTAATAAGAGGAACCTCATTTCTTCTTCATTTAAAAGAATAACAAACTTGCTAAAATTATAATTTAGTTAGAAAAATCATCCCCCAATGATAATAAATACCAGTAAATAATTTTAAAAATTAAGTATAAAGTTAGTCAATCATTTTTAATTACCTTAAGTAAGACTCTATGACTTCTGAATCCATGCATTCTCCTTTCTGAACTGATGTCAAAATTGTATTTGTATAAAAATTCAAAAAAACTCCCAGCCTTGCTTTCTGGTGTTGTAACTCTATAACAGATAAGGCTGGGTCCTAACAACCTATCTCTAGAACTGATCAAGATATTTAAGAACAGCTGTAGACATTCATCAATAGTATCAAAATTATTTTTACAGATTGTAAAATCTGAAGTGTATTTGAACTGTTTGGCTCCTATATCTGTCTTGAGCAACGGGACACCCTTATAGCCTATATCTCTCTTACTACAACACTCCCTCCAGTTTATCAATTCTGATACAAAAACACCCTCCAAGATCCAAATCCTGAAAAAAATCTTTTCTTGTCAGACCACTTCATTAAATTCTGGTTTCCAAATTCATTGAAAGTGCAGTAAATTTATCACAGAGATCCTGATATTTACTCAGTGCATTAATTTATCAAGCCTTCACAACAACAGTTGGACATAATTATATGATTCAATATTGCAGTAATTTATAATTTTAAGAAGTATGGGATATGCGTCCACAAAGGCCCACAATATGCTCATCTTGTCAACAGAAGCATGTACGTTGACAATTGGTCCGTTTTCTTTTTCAGGATTTATGTGTTTAATTTCAACATCGCTCCTGCACAACAAATCTCATTACTGTTTGATAAGAAAGTAAATTGGTTAAATAAAACGTTTGAAAAGAAGAAAAGGATGATAGGGGTATTTTCTGATATCGACTACTCTATCTCTGATATCTTAAGAAGGACCTGATACAATGAACGAAAAATGGTCTGTCACATATTTAAGCAAACACAAAAACAAGAGATAATGGTTTTATTGAACACCTTAAAAGGGTCATCAAGAGAAAATTCTCCATCCCCACAAAAGTGTTGGTTTAACCTTTGAATTCTGAACATGGACCTAAAGAAAAAGACTCCCAACCCATGGAGTAGAATATTTAAAAACTTTTGTGTATTTTCACTTTCGTGAGCTTTTTTTCAAACGTATTAAATAAGAAATCCTGGGGAGTTTTAATGGTGAAATGTATTAAATGATGTATGGGATATGGGTGTACCACGGGGATTTATCAGATTAAATGATTGAAGACTCTGTTTCCTTACAAAACAGTCCTGCAGAGACAGACAAAAACACTATTGTCCTGAATGAAACTTATCCCACTTCTATGTGCTAAGATGAAAGAAGTGTATTATAGTGTTTGCAAGCCCAGTGAAAAAAAAATTTTGTTGAAAAAAATCAAGTTTATTATATAAATGATAACATCTTTTTTCTTCAAATGCTAGAATACAAGATATTCAATTTAGAATCTACAAATCTTCCATTACTTTGGGTCCACATCTTTTTTTTCCTATTCATGCTGAAATTATCTAACATTTTAAAGAAAAGCTTTTAAAAGCCCAATAATTAAGTTGGTTCAAATTTCTCAGTAAACATTCTATATTTACTCAAATCTTCATTCATATTTACTTCTGCTATATACTAATTTATGAAAATTCATTAACCTGCAAGTTATCTTTTTGTAAATTAAAGAACCACTGCAAACAAGAAGAAAAATATTTTATCATAATTTATGATATTGTAAATGTCATTTACATCATGTTAAACAAGTAGCAAAGCCATAATTGTAATTGTTTATTTCATTTCCATTGTGTTAAACAAATCCACAATTAAGGAACTTTAGTATATGCTACACACACAACATTTTAATTGTAAATAAGATACACCTAATTTGCATTTGTTTTTCTTCACTGCCCTTTATATGCTTTTAAATGTGCACTTGCTTTGAATCAATTAAATGTTCCACTGTTCAAAATAAAGTAATGAAAGTCAAAATTTTTAATCCCTCAAACCATAACCCTCTGGGACTAGGTCATGAGAAATTGCAAGAAACATTTACAATCAATTAACATCGTTTTTAATTTCAGTCTTGTCATAAGCATGGACATATTTTGTACACATCTTTTATGTTGACAGCAATTCTACCTAATGTGAAAAGAAATGCAAGATAGAGATGTCAAAAAGTGTTTCCATGCATGAAAAATATGAAAGTCAATATTGTTTCCTGGTTTACTCAAATATTCTCATTTTCAAATAGACAACATAAATAAAAAGAAATATCATTTCTCATGTTGTTTTGGGCCTCAAAGCATGCAACTTTGAAATGTAATTTCAACTCAAATTTGTTCATAAGGTGTAAAATTCTTGGGATTAAATTTGCCATGAATATATCACACATAATTCCTATTCTAGGGTGTGACACTTCTTGTAAGACTATTTTTATCCGAGTTCCAGTTAATATTTTCCTAGCATTGATTACATTTGCGATGGCAGCAGCTGTACGAGCCTTTTCTATATATGTTTAGATCCAATTGGTCAAATCCCCTCCTTTCTCATTTCTTCACACGTGTTAGTGAGGGAATTTTACGTCTTACAATATACTTGTATATAGCTTTTCATTGTCTGACCAGTAGATTTAATTCCTTCAGATAAATAGACACCTTTATTCCAAAGTAAGAAGAGGAACTTTCTATAAATCATATAATATTAAATTTTAATATCATTTTCTGATTAGAATATAAATCAAAATATAAATTTTTTTAATAACATTGAGGAATTTCAATATTTATCACTTGTTACACGGGTACAAACAAGAATATCCAATTTTTTTTCTTAGAGCCGTGCAAAACAAAATAAATGGGTATAGTGAAATTTATTGAACCCCTATATTACCAGACTATATCCTCAAAAGAAGGCTGACTAAGAATTAAGTCACTGCTTGTCAAAAAAATTATGTGGTTGCATGCAGTAATTTCAATAATAAAATATTGAAACACACGGTAACACCAGATTTCCTTATAAGTGTGTGGGATAAAACATTCAATTGTTTCATGCTTTATTAGTCTATCAGAATGTCCATGTGTGTGTTGATTGCGTGTACTTCTTTGATAATTAAAGTTTGGAAAAAGAGTAAACAAAGCCGCCTTAAAACTGCCATTTTAGGGTAAATTGTTGCGGCATACAACTGAGTGCTTTGTTCCAATTTCTTCCATTCAATAAATACTACAGTCATTCATTGTTGACTTGTAAACTGACATTTTTCTCACTTTATAATCTGGTATGAGCCAAGGACATCTTTTACAGATTTTGTCAAAGGATACATAAATTTTCAAATTTAATTTAAACCAGTCTTACTTAAGTGGGTGTATAAATGCATAATCCCAATATATTTTAACTGGAAATTTTAGGAGTCTCAAATTCAATGTTATCTGGCCCAGGAAAATGACATTGATTCCTATATTTACATTTAAAACATTTATCTATAGATGATATCATTCGCCACATTATCTACGACTAAATATTGAAATCAACACAGTCATATAGTACAATCTGATTGTACCTTATGACTATCTTCATTTCAAAACAGGGAGGTTTATGGGGGATTTAAGAGAATGAAATTTATGACTGATTTTTGTTCATTTCTCACCATATTAATTGCTATTAAATGTAATAATTAATTGAGGTTACCTTTTTGTATGATGTCTTCTCAGTCTCTTGAAACTAAACTGCTCATTACTCTACAAATAAAGAAGAAAAAATAAATTATTATGCAAAAAATAAAGAAGAAGAAAAAAATAATTATGACATATGACTACTTTACCAACAAAATATTTTTGTCTAAATAAGGCTAAATAATTATTTGCTTTTTTCAAGTGCTAGTACTGAAAAATTTCTTCTAGGCTTTTTTCCCAAGCATCAGACAAGCACAGGTGCAGGTGAATTTGAGACTTATAGAATTAACAATTTTGCAACAGAAATGAAACTGTGCTGTATCTCCAATGAACAAGCCCATGTGCATGTCCATCAGTGTCTTGGGTCAAACCTTGATGAGTGAAGTTCCTGTCAAAAACTTGGAGAAAACTAAGCTGCCACAACTTTGTTTTTATTTTCGTTCAAATGTCCAGCCTTTTCTCAGAAAGACACCATCTACATGCATGTCAACTTGTTCAAAATATTCAGTTGACAGAAAATTTATTAAAGCCCTTGTTTGTACATTTTTTCCTCACAAAAAAAATCAGCTAATGGTTGGCATGTATGACAGGGATACTGGGGGAGTTTTTGTTTAGGGTCATGTGTCAAATCTTCACTGTCTTTACCAAATAGAAAGCATAAATTTTCAATGTTTTCGCTGATGGCGAAATAAAATTAAGCTGACACTTATTAATTACCATTATAATTTTTTCGCATGATGAGTTATAAAACAATCAGAAATTTTATGATGCATGACTTGCAAAACCTAAAATATATACAACTTTTTAAATTTATCATTTTCTTGTGCATAAAAAAAGAAAAAGATAATGTTATTATGTGACTATATAAAGACAGAAAATGAGAAAACTGTCCTGTTTATTTTATCCATATACAACAAAATTAATGTACTATGATGACACAATTATTGTTATATATAGATACGATACACCATGAACAACTATTATTATTATCTATAAATACTCTCTCACCTAATCACGAAGCTTTGAAAAATGTCCTTTCCACTAAAATTGTACATCCATTAAATTCATGTTAAAGATAACTTTATATATAAAACCTCCTCGTAATCAAAATCCATTCAGCACTTATCATTAAATTCCCTAAATGAAAATGAAGAGAAATATTCCCCACTTTTTAACACACAGTGTGTATAGATCACAAGCTTGGACATAGACAAACTGTCAATTACAAGACTAAATGTGGTGGCTAATAAAAATCCCTCAGATAAAAGTTTCTGGAGATTAGGGGGGCATTATCCAGCCACGGTACTATAGGGAGATGACCAGCTGCCTGTGCAGTAAATGTTTGTGAGCTTACCTGGGTTTACCTGTGAGAGCCACGCAGATCGATGATTGGGCCAACGGAGCCTGATTGACAGTTAAGGGTGCACGGAGTCGACTCGCTGCGGAAAAAAAGCAAATGACAGTCATTTACATGAATTAACATACATAATGTCTGAAATATGATTCTTGGTCTCCGGTTCACACCTGAAAAATATGATTTCACTTCAAAACAACAAAAGTAAAAGTAAAATTTACACGGATGATAATGTCTCAAGTGTCTTGTACTATTATATTGTAAACCTTCTGGATTTAAACTCTCTGCTCCCTTTGATATTGTATGCTATTTTTTGTTTGCATGGAAACATGTGACAAAGAAGCTTCAGAACTTTTCTCTGTAGAAAGATATCAGCTACTTTAACTACTACAATGTGTTTGTACGCAAACTTTATCATGGACTTGTTTGTTTGTGTTCATATTTACACCTGCCCTACATTACACTGGGATCAAAGGTTGACACATACATATCATAAAATGACACAAAAACACCAACATTGAACGGCCTTTCTGATGATTTAGGCAGAAGAAACAAAAATGTTGATAGCAGGTAACGCAACTCCCCAACAAGTATTGGCAGATCACTCATGTATCCATTGCTAGGGTGTCAAAAACTGGCCCCAAGTAACACAAATTACTACCTAGATTAGTTCTTTAACACTTCAAAGACAACACCAGTACCTTTTTGTGGCTAATCTACTGCTGTTCTTGTTTGGTTATGAATCATATTTAATACATCATATCTAGGTCCTAGGTTATAAAAGATTTCCACGAACTTGAAAAACATATCTTTTATTAATGTCCATAGCAGTAAAATTATGTGAAGACGAGATGTGCATGTGGGTTGAAAAACAGATAAGATATGAAACAAGTGTTTCTGGAAAAAACAAACACTTTTTTTAAATGAGATATGAGAATAAAAAGATAAATAAAAAAGAGCAGTGGCATATCACTGAGAAACGAGAAATGGACATTTATTTTTCTTCCCCTCACCCCATATGACTCCCATTTCCAAGACTGCAAGAATGTTAAATTTGTGATAAAGATTTATTTTCAAGACATAGAAATATGTGCTAAGAGATAAAACTCCTCACTGCGTCTGTAGGAAAATACATATCCAGTAGGAAAAAAACCTGCACATAAGCTTCTGAATTTTATCTGAAATCCAACTCTAATCTGAAATCTTCCCTTTTCCTACTCATGCAGAGTGTTGCTTCATAAAAAAAACTTTTTATGGCATACTTTAGATTATCATGAAATTTAGCCATCAAAAAGAGTTTAAAGCCCTTTCACTTTTATGCCCCAATTCCAAATTGTTACAAAATATTACATTCAATTACAGATAGTACAACAGGTTCATTACAGCTTTTAACAGTTAACTTTACATTTGTTGATACATGTCCGATACTAACATTAATATTTCCAGTTTTATCCAGAATATTGAGCACTTCAATATTAATTAATTGAAAATCAGATATATGTCAAATATTAACTGCAAAAGATATAAAGTATAAAATAACAAAACGACCCTTTTTACTCTTTGCAATTTATAAAAGAAGGGAAAAAACCAAAATAAACATAATCTTACCAAGAATTTAAAAAAGAAAGATCCACACTATTTTGACAATGATGAAAAGTTTCTTTAGAATGACCACTGCCCACTGATAGCAATAACAAGGATTAGGACAAGTCGGACAAACACGGGGACAATTCACTCTTCTCACCTAATCCAGTGTCCTGTTGCTATTTCCACACCTTGCATCAAAACACCTAACACCCTGACCCAAACTGCAGAGAACCAAACTTGTAGTTAAAGCTCACAGTCTGTCATTAACCACACAGGGTTAGTGTCATCCCAGCCCCTACCCTAACTCTGCAGGATGCAGGGACCTCTTTTTTGTGGAACAATAAGCAATCAGAGCACCTATGTGAAGAAGCAGATGAAAAGCCTTCATAGATTTTTACCTGGCTATCTCATTAAAGGTTCTCTTAATACTTTTATGACATAAGACAAGTTTCCCCAATCAAATCCTGAGGGGGACAATAAATGTGGAATTTATGGGGTGTTATAATTTATTGGGCTATTGTGATTTTAAAATAAACAACTTACACGTGGGACAATAAAGAAATTAAAAAGTCTCCTCTTAAGCCTCAAGATTAGCATGTCCCTAGCAATACCACTGTGAATAATCTCTTACGAAAGTGGTAAAATCAGTCTAATATTTTTCTAAGACTTTAACAGGATTATTAAAGCACCTTGTCTTTAAAGATTTCTGGTGTTAGACAGTGAAATTCAATGAATTAGACAAACAAAAAAGATATGAGAGCAAGCATTTGAACCAAAACCCAAATGTGAAAATATTGAAGTTTTACGACCAAGTAAGAACCATTGTAAATCTGTCTAAAACTATCAAAACAGTACCTGGATATAGGAAAAATATCCTTTAGCAACGTTGAAAATCACGGAGCGGCTAAAAAATTATGATGACTGCATGCTGAAGTTCTTTGAGAACACATTCATGTATTAACATATATAAAAATCCTTGAAAATTTTGAAGTCAATAAACTTTTATAAGCCATATATCCATAATAATATCAGAATGGACAGCATCTATACATACCTTCTGTTTGAATGAGTATAGACCTGGAAAATGATATCTAAATTATTATCAATTAAGTTGTAAACCATTTCCTGATCACTGAAGCTATACTATTCACAAGATAAAAGCAGCTAGGTGATCTATTCTTCAGATGTTGTGATGCCTACCCCTAACAAACCATGGCTAGGGCCTAGATGATAATTCAAACACAAAAAATCATTTAACTTATAATTATCTTCTTTATAAGTCGAGGATTCACCAAGTCAATTATTGCTTTTATTCTCCCTCCTTCTTTGCGTACTCTGTCTCAATCACGCATGTGTTTGAACTGCTCACCTTCTCAAAATCGCCTTGGATAATTTCTAATTTTCTGACACTCTCCGTTAAAATTCTGACACCAATTAAAATGTTCAATGCAGTTGTAGGGGTCTCAAATTTCTCTAAGTTTAACTTCTGAATATATCACAGGATATCATTAATGATCATCATTAATCAAAATTGGCCACTTAAAATCTTCAGTTATAAATGTTAGCACCTCATTGCGTATCCTTGCATAATGACTATACTAGAAGATTGGATTGAGACCATTAGATCCTTATTTTATTTATAACTTCACTTTATACTAGGTATATTTTAGCAAAAGACACCAAACTACCTGACCTGTTCCTCTATTATGTACCCCGGACTGTTTCTAAATTGCTGTCTACCCCACGATAGTACGAAAAAATACAGATAAAAAGATATAATATTTACATTAACAGCAATTTAAAGGTAAAATTATGTTTATATATTAAGTTTCTTTATGAAGTATAAAATGAGCTGCAATAAATCATTCACCAGAGAAAAACACCTACATCAGAATTGGTCGAAAAATATAGATCCAATAAATCTTGGCCAATTATAAACTCTAAGCTTTCAACAATCTTCAGAATGTGCCTAAAATAAATCACTTACTACCAGAACTTCATCGTGTTCATCAATGCTAACTGAGCCCTGAATAAATATACACTAAAATAATGTCTTGAAAACAAATCTACCAAAAATTGAAATTTCTGTTTATATATCTTACTTACTAGTTTTTCAGCTCGGCTAAATCCTAACTGGACCGACAGAACCTTTTTGCTGGGAGTTTTCTCATTTTTGTGAGCTAATATTCATCATAGAGGCTGATAACGGTGTTTATAAACTTCTTAAGTGGAATTGCAGTAACATTACCATTGATACTATCACCTGAATCTCATTTTGCAAGCTGGGACGTCCTGCCGAGCAGATCAGCATCTCATCATTTGTACCAGAAATTCCCGTTATCTTATCAAGATTTCCAAAGAGATTCAAGTTTTAAAGAAAAAAAAAATCCATTTCAACTCAAATTCTCTGATGAAAAATAACACAAGATTATGTGGTTTTATTTCAAAAGTCTTCAAAAAGATCAGATTATGATCGGGGAAAAAGGCACCTGACATGAGATATTGTTCTTGTTACTTCCTTTATAAAAAAGGCTAGAGAAACTTTAAAGTTTTACTTTATTTTTTGTTATCCATCTTCATAAACTGCATATTATTAAATACAGACCCCCCCCCCTAAAATATCTATAATGCAATAAGTTAGACTCGCATTCCAAATACACCACAATATGTTCAAACATGCATCTTAGAAAAAATTCAGAAAAACCTAGCCATATAGATTTCATGACAGACAGACAGATAGACAGAAAGGAAACTTTTAGCCTCCCCCACTCTATGTTGTATCATTAGGGGACTAATGGAAAGAAGATATTATTTGGCAGTTCTCCTACATATTTTTGTTTAAAAGTAACTAAAAATAAACTGTATGATATAAATAAAAAATACATCTTTAAACTAAGATATATTTATAAATTGTTCACATTATTTTTTTTAATGACTGGCGGGATGCTACCAGTGAGTTTAAGCTTTCAGACACAACCAAGATTGTAAAAAGAGACTTTCAAATCACTGTACAATATCAACTGTTTTGGCTGTGAAGGTATCATTTCATCAAAGTGATCAATTGATAAAAGATGTCTTCATCTTGGATCACAGTCTCACAAAAATATTTTTGGTAACTGATTTAACAACCACACAAGAAAAAGATAAGAACAGCTGATTAGAAATAACTTGATAGTCTAATTGATAAAACTTGAACCCAGCATGAGATTTGTCACAAACCAATTACAAAGTTCAGAATTTTACTGAAAAGCAGTTCAACTCACACAGAGCAAAAGCTGTCTTCTATTTCAATAACAAAAATTTTATTTATTGCACTGAACCTTACCATTTTCAAAGACATTTTCTAATGCAATTTGTCTTGAATGTCTAAGAAGCTAATGGGTAAAATCAGTACAAAAAAGATCAAGATGTTGTATTTTTTAGTCATCCCGCTAAATTATAAATTTGTTATGCAATTTTACAACTCTAATCTGTTACACAACTTACATCATGTTCTCTTCATTTTGAAGTTTGTTGAGATTACTCTTTGGTTTAAATAATGAAACTTTAATCTAACATATGCGTAATAATGCCTTCAAGATTCCTCCTTTAGGAACAAGACCAGACATTGACAGGAATTATTATCCCCACAAACAACTGATATCAACCCCCCATCCCCTGACAGCCATGTAGATCATAAGGACTCTTCTCCAACCAAGGGTAGATAACCACTGGGAAAAGGGCAGATAACTTATCTGTGTTTGAAGTCCTTATCTGGGGACACATACAGTTATAATGATAAAAGCAGGACCATTTCACAGCTTATGGAGGGTGTGTAAATGTTGACGATAAGACACGCCACATAACATGAAACATTTCATTTGATCTACTGGTTAGTTTGTCTTGAATAATAAATTTTCAAATATGAAAATAAATATTTGATAAATTGATATGGTAAATCCATGATCTGCCAACCCCCACAGACCAAGTATTTTTCATTTTTATCAGATAATCCCAACAAGTAAAGATATATACACTTATCTCAACCATTGATCATTTTCTATCTTGAGAAAAAAAAAAGAATCCTGCAAAGTTTTGCATTACATGTAAAAGATGAGGTCTGTCGAAAAAACGATAAAATCGACTCTAGATAGTGATGTCACAGTCAGGGAATTCACGTCTGCTTCTTATGTCATCAGTGGCTTATCTTCTGTTTGTTAGCTCATGTCAAGAGAATAAATATAAATTTCCTTTTCAGTGAGTGCCCCAATAACTAATTCTGCTAATTCATAGATAAAAATGGGATTGAAGAATTAAAGGATTTAAAACTTTCAAAATCTAAGTAAATATGAGAGCAATGAAGAAGAAATCAACAGGTTTGATTAATTTTATTATCTATGGATGTGCCAATTTGACCAGGAAATAGTCTTCATTTAAAGTAGTGCCCAATTGGCTGGTATTTTCCAAGGACTTTGTGTCTTCATACTTATGGGGGGGGGTTAAACAAAACCAAACATAAAACACTATATAAATACCGTAAGTAAATGAATTTGTTAATCAAGAAAGTGTATGTATGTGTTTGTATGATGGGCTAGAAAATGAGCATCAAAATTAATCCTTAGTGTCCAAGTCACAGCATATGGGGCATCCAAACTTTTTTTCATAAAGGGTGTAGTTTTCTTTCATTTCCTCTTTCCTTTGCATTATCACTTTCTAATTTTTCTTATGATACCTATATTGTTTGATATGGTATATTATGCAGAACATAATTTTGCAAGAGTTTGAAGGGTAAAAAAAAAAAATCCATGAAATCCCTAAGCTTGCATTTTAATATCTGATAGAAATACAAACCTATTCTAACAAAAAGGGTTATAACACCTTCACCAACCCCAAGGTTTTAGTGCAGGGGGTCAAAAACTCTATTTCTATATAGCCATTATATGCATTTTTATTCTATGGAAGGGGAAAGGATATTACATCAGTTTCATAATGGAAATGGATAAAAAATACAATGACTAAATGTTCTGATGCCCTATAAAAATGCATACCTGTACCAAAATTATTTATTTATCTTTCAAATATCGATATGAAATTCAGAGCACATTAAACTGTGGCTGTGGATTACTCAGCCTTCTATATCTGATTCTTTTTTAGAGAAAGATGCAAGCTTTATCTCCAGAAACACCATGATATTTATTAAAAGAAGGAAATAGGAAATGGTTCATACATATTTTGATAACACATAATGTCTTCATGCGAGATAAAATATTTACTTCATGGTTTGCAACAGACAATAAGGGGAAATGAGGTAAAGGGGGTGGGGGGATAAACAAATTCCAAAGTTCTGGATATCAAACACTGACCCCAAAATAATCATGGATACAAATCTTTTTCAGTTTGTCCATACCATAAAATATGTATGTGTGAAGTAGTTTTGGAAATCTGCATAACCATTTAGATTATATCTTATAAATCAATGAATTTTTTAACAAAACATAATTGTCTAATCACCATTTGTTTCCTCCCTTTCCCCTAAAAGACTGAGGAAGTATTTTCAAGATACATCATGTAATTGGGATTAATTAAACATGGTTCACATTGTATGGTCATACAAACTTCTACAACAAAATTCTACTTACAATGGATGCCACAGTCAGAACCAAAAATCCATCCTATATCAGTATAATCCCCATGAACAACAATAGTACATTGATGGTAGCATTAATTCAAACCACTGCTAGGCAATCACAAAGCACATAAAGACTTTTATACATGAACATAAAACTCTGTATCAATAATTCAAATTTCTGTATATGTCCACTTTCAATTCAGCTGTTTCTCCTACCAGTATTCGAGTTATTGAATAACAGTCAGCAGTCAGATATTAAACAATTTTAAAAATCTTTATAATTTTTTTCAAAAACCTGTTTTGAGACTATTGATGTTCGAAAAATAAAAAGTTAACTTGCAATTAAACACATATGATTTTTCCATGGAAAGAATCAAAACATATCTGGTATACTAGCCTATTTAAAACTCCCCACTTTTTGTATAGCAGTAAAATGATGAAGTCACCTTGAAGGACATCGATCAGATTAAATGTGCTGCTTTTCAATTTTTTGTTATTTGTAGAAACTAATGATGCTTGCCTTTAGATTTTTACCGCTTTCCAGTTAAAATATGCCATAAAAAAGTTTAAAAGGAAATCTGATGGAATGGTGGCAAAAGAGAAGATGGCCACATTAGATTTTTATGCCGCTATGGCTGTATTTAAATCGCTGCTTTATCAGATCATTTGAATTTAATATGACATCATATAATTGGAGATTCATTTATACACATTTAAGTGCTAATGCATGTTTGAAGAAGATATCTTAAACATTAATATTTTTTATTCTTGCCCGCAGTACGATCAAAAGAACCCATAGTTAGGATGAAGACCTGAAAAAAATTTAGTATAAATGCAAAATAAAATTTCTTAAGTATGATTTTCATAAAAAAAAAACCCAGGCTACTTCTGTTAATTCTGTACAATTTTTGGTTCAGTTTAAGAAATCTGATACCCCTCCCCCCCCCCCCCCCCCCC
>PRKT01000901.1:22069-34295 GCA_003671525.1 Saccostrea glomerata | reverse complement strand
CCCCCCCCCCCCCCCCCCTTCAAATTCAGTCTCACTTTCTTGACCAGAGTACCAATAACTATCAAAACAAAAAGACTTGTGAATAAAATTTCAGAAATTTTGATGAATTTTCATCCTGGAAACAAATTACATACAATTTCTACTGATCATCATGTTAACTGCTTAGAATAACTATCTCTACCCTACCTGTGATGTTGGTTAACCTTTATACAACCAAATGATATCTATGAAGTTTCCATCTCTCAATGAGATATTTATAATAAAAGACTTGACAAGAAGTACCCTCATTCATACATCAAAATATTTTCTTCAAATTTCCATACCAATTATTTACAAATTATAATTTTATGGTGCATGACCAAGCTTTTTAAATGAAGACAGTAATGTTTCTTGTTTTCCTTAAACTTTAGCTATATTGATATCTCCTCTTTTGCAATTTGACCCTAAAAGGCTTTAAAAAAAAAGACAAGTAGTAGCCTTCATGATAAAAAGAATGACATACTTTTTAACTTAAATAGAGATAAATATCTTGTATAGAATTTCATTTTCACAAAAGATCATCAACTGATATCAAAAGAAAAGGTGAAGTTTTGGGTCTCATTAGGAATAACCCAACATAACCTTAGACAATTTTTTAACACAAAAAATTACTGATGGCTCTCCAAAAGCAGGAAATAAGATAAAAACAAATTGCATGTTCTTTATGATGTAAAAACTGTGTCCTTCTGACAAAATTTGAGCTCAAACATTTTAGTTTTGACACATTCAAATCTAAAGTACAAGATCAAGAATCAGACTGGTATTAAAACATGAATTTAAGAAAAAATAACACCTGGAATATTTCATATTAAATTTACAGGTTAAAATTATTAAAAGAAATATTTCAACTTTCCTTCCATAGAATTTGTTACTTGAAAAGTCCATAATATGATAGGTGTATGCTCTTTTAAAAAATTTAACGTACCTTAATGTATCTCCTGCTTTTTATATTGTCATTCTTTAAAAATTAAACTTAATCTTTCAACACTTCAAACAACAGTTCAAGATAACATAATTATACCCTACCTCCCATCCAGTCCCCCAATCTGTGTCCCAGCCCCTCCCTCTAGGATGGACAGAAGGATGTCAGCTTAACTTAATATAAATCTTCATTAAAAATAAACATAAAGATTTTGATCTGCATGAAGAGGAAGCAGCACCTAGAAAACAAGGAGTAAATCACTCAGATTCTGAATGATTTGCTGGAACTCTAGCACTCTGTATCTCCTGCCTTAGATCCCAAGAGAACTACTGGTTCAAAAGGCCAGGATATTATAACCACTATGATACCTCTAACTGCCAAAAACCAATTTACAAAATCAGAGAACAATATTCAATTTACTTGTAGCAAATTTATTTAAAAGAAAAAACTTAAGTCTCAGTTGTGCATCAGCACAAGCATGCAATAGAAAAGCATGCCGCAAGTGGTTGATTTACAAGTTAACGGAGTTGCCCCTTTCACACATTTTCAAAAAAAAAAATATATATACACAATAGTGTGGATTGTCTCTTATTTTTGGTGTCTAATTTTCACTAATCTAACTCTCAAAATAGATCACAAGAAATTGTTTCAAAGATGAAGAGAAATTCTAAGAATTCAAATAATACAGATTCAAATGGAAGAACGGTTACATGATGGTAAAGACATCAGGGTTGGGAACCGCCTGCAGTAATGACACACAGTTGTTGGTTTTATAAATCAAGCCAATCTCACACTGTCAAAATATTTGATAAGTAAGAAAAACAGACTCTTAAACTGGTAGCACCTAAAAAACCCATGCAGCTTCTGGAGATATTCGAGATTTCATCTGATAATAATGCAGTATCAGTTTATGGCCAAATGCTGGTTAGAGTCACTCAATAGCTGAAGGGAAAGCGATTGCCGTCATTCTGCAAGGGAATTTGCTTTTCAAGACTTTTTTGCAGCAAGATCATTTAACTCAGTCAATATTGATCATTCTCAGTGCAAATTGTGACACCTATGTTGACTTTATTTCAAGCACATGTACTGTATAGGTTTTTTATTTTTGCTGTGAAAAGTTTCTCAGAATTTAAGACTTTCCCAAAAAAAATTTAATGCCACAGTTTTAGTATCGCTGGTAAAATCACATTTATCTTCATACATCTGAAAATTCTTATCACAAAGCCCAAATCAAGCCCCCGTGTGCAAATATTACTTCCAAGTTTAAATAATATTTACCCAGTCTAGGTACACAGGTATAAACTAAATTCCAGGTTTCCTATCCACCCCAGGAAGATGACAAGCATTACGTCTTAAAAAGCCATCTACGGTGTCAATAAAAACACTTGCTTTAATTTGTGTTTAATTCCGGTAAGTAGAGGTGATCCAGGAATTTTGTTGAAGGTGGCTGCGGTAATCCACCCATGGGTCATGACCCTGTCCACACTAAGTTCTCCATTTGTTTATGATTTTATGGAATTAACTGATCTTGCAAAAGTTTGGAGTGGATCGTGATTTGCTTAGGTTGGAACAGAACCTTGAATTATATGCTTATTAGCTACTTTCAATTCACCATTAAACTAACATAAAACAAGCAGATGCATAATCATATTGTCCTTAAAAAATTGTGCAGAAAATTAATTGATATAAGAATGCATTGAATTGTTTACAGTCTCATGGAACTTTCTTTGTAACCTTGCTTACCTCAAAAGCAAATCCTCTTACTGAATCAGCTTCATTCACTGTACCGGGGTTATTCAATTTCTTCATCTTCCCATACTTATTAGAATTGCACAAAAGAATATTTTAATTGGGTCAAATCAAATTAAACTAAAAAGCTATTTTTAAAAACTATGAAGAAAATTCTGCACTGTACCAAAATTTTCTCACCGCACTTCTACAGGCCTAGTTTTTGATATTTTAATTAAATGATGTTAATCATGAGGTGGCTCCTAAGCATAAGAATCCTCTTTGTCTTCTGTACAAAACAACTGCTCTCTAATCAGTTCTAAATAGAAAAGGGTCTATCTATATTTCTAGTAGGCTACGTCATGAAGTCATGAAGTGTATGTATGTCTCATAATTACAACATCATTATCCTTCAGGAGACTATTTGTTTAGTGAATGGTTACCATAATTACTTCTTTTTAGTTACTAAAATACACAAAAGATTTTTACATATTTTTCATAATTCAAATTCATTCTTTACCATACCCCATACCCTTCAAAGTAAAATTTTGAGAATGAAATCATATGAAGTACAAATTATTATGATTAAGGCTTGCAATTTGAGTGGTCTAAATATCCAAAGAGTTTCAATTTTACCATACCCCACCCCCTTCAAAGTAAAATTTTGCAAATGAAATCCTATGAAGTACAAGATATCATGATTAAAACTTGAAATTCGAGTAGTCTAAATATCCAAAAGAGTTTCAATTTAGGCATGTATTTTGTTTTTATATCATTACCCAAATATGGCCTACATTTATGTAATATAATAGTTAAACTGACCTTACATACTGAGGAATACAATCGAGTCTGAGAGCTGTAAACTATTCTTTTGGTCACTAATTGTGGAGGGAGAACTAAACTGTGAGATTAGCTTTATAAAGCCATAATCAGAAAACATCTATTTCACATGAAGCATAAAAACTTTTGGAATTTAATCACAAAGAAAAACAATCAATCTTGCTTCATGTTCATTAATATTCAAATTGAAATTAAACATTGAGTGGGCAATTCTCTATTCTCCCAGAACATAGGGACATTAATATACCCTCATAATTATCTGCCAATTCACTGCGAAAATAATTAGATCAACTTCCAAGAGGCCGAATTTCAGTTGCTGCACTTGCAAGGATTCTACAATTTTTCCAAATTTTCTTCTCATTTTCTTCAATTAATCCATGGCCAGAGGAAAAGTGGGGGCCATTCAGTGTTAAGATGGACTTAAGGATACCCCCAGTGTCACCCACAGTTCAGGCTGGGTCGTCTACAGCTTACAGTGATGCTAGTAGCAAGGGATAAAGTATCAATGTCCGGTTTCAAGAGGCTTAGCTCGAGCCTCTTGTGAAATATTATACTGGCCAATCTTGGCAACATTGGGTATTAAAGATTATGGGGTAATTCAACCTTGTTCAAGAGTCCTTTGTATTTTGCATTTCTGATTGCCAAATTATACGGAGTGATTTTTTTTTGGGGGGGGGTTAAATTTTGGTCCAAAACTCATTTCAAACTTATGTGTCCTAAAACAAAACAAGTCAGGACAGGGTCTCAATATTCTTTCATACAGGAAAGAGAAATATAAAGTTTTTCAAATTTTTATCTATATTGCTTACTATAACTTAAAAAAATTAGCATCACATCCCAAATCAAACTTTGAGACACAGATCCATAATTGAAGATAATATCAAGCATGAAAGTTTTGATAGTTAAAATATACAATTTCAACAGATTCAGAAGCTTTTCAAGACACAAATATGCAAGAAAATGATTCTTATCAGTAAGAAGGCCAATTTTGTACATTTTTCATCCACTGCAATTACATTGAAGATATATGGTACAAAACATCATTATAACAAGACATTAGCCACAAACAAATATGTTAGAAATGCCATATAAACTGTTTCTTTGACAAGTTCAGGGTACAGTTTGTAAGACATGACAAATTACAAGTGACATTTGGCCTCAACTAATCACAGTGGGACGCAGCACTCTGTAATACTGGAGGGAGACCGTCCCATACCCAGGAGCGACACGGATTCAAAGCAGCTTCGTGAAGATCTGATTTCTCCAAATTTTTACCCAGTATCGCCAAACAACCAACACCATTATTATAACAAACCCCTGAATCGGGGAACCGTCTAGCCATAAGAACGGACAATGGAAAGTAATGACAAGGGTCACAAGGGCCCTCGAGCTTGTATTGTACCCCAGATGATACCCTTTTTGTGCACACAAACACACTTAAACAGTTGTATGGTATCACTAATTACAAAGAACATTTGCAGCTAAAGATCTTCATGGTTAATCTTTTGGAAAAAATGAGGAGAATTATCAAGCCTGTGACTAACAAGAATGATCCCTCCTTAGGCGACAAAAAGTGAATGGTTAATTGTCCGTCTGGCTACATTGAGATAATACTGTCAATGGTCATTAATGCACATAAGAGCACTTCATATTGCTTTTTTTGTATTCAATTCATTTTTCTCATCGAAAGATGCTCTTAGGATATTATTTACAAATATCAAAAATATATTAACTTATAAATTATTGAATGCTTATTATATGTTTAAAAACATATTGAATCCTCTCTTTAATAATATTAAGAAACAAAATTTTTTTCAATTTTTTTTTTTTTTTTTTTTAAATATTCTCACCTTATTAATGTGAAAATTCCTCACTGTAATCAATATATATTTTTCATCCATTTCTCCCACTGAAAATCCCCTTTGATCCTATTTCCTTCTCATCCAATCACCCTGCTTCCCTGGACAAAATTCTTTCTAGCGATTACCCCTCAACAGTATTTGCTGTTGATTTGCGTAAATATTGAAAGAAAATAAGCAGTGTTTAGTCTTGGCCGATTCCCCCTTTACAAAGCCTCCCATTCGGCTACCTTAATCATTCAATACCTTTTGGGGCATAGGTAAACAATATCTTCCTCTGGTCAATACTACCTATGGTATCTAAATTGATTACTGGGTTTCGTCCCACTTTGAATTCACCGATGGTCTATAAAAAAGCAATTGTGTGTGCCACAACAGATTTAAACTTGCTTTAAGATGTGGTCAAGCTAATTCCATATAACTGTATTTGAATCTTTTATGTAACTGTTTAATAGTTGTGTAGAATTTAGCACTTTTGTCATACTTTTGAGTCATTTGATTCATTGTTTAGTTGACTTAGAAAATTAAATGTTTCTTTGTATCTTACTGTCTAAATAAAAACATAAAACTTTGTGGGTTTCTGAGTTTTAGTCTTTGAAAAACCTTATTAAAAGTTAGTAGCATAAGCTGAGAAATCTGACAATTTAAAAAAAAAAATTAAAATCCCTCGGATTATATTCATTCACTTTTAAATTTAAATTTTCAGTACATTTATTAAACTATAGTAAGAATGAAATATTTGCAAGCTGAATATCTCACAAAATTATGTCCGAAATAAAAGCAATCTACAATTTACAACTTACAAGATTTTTATAAATTTTCTCAAAATGAGAAATGCCTTACTCTTATTAAATCACATCAAAATTTCTATCTTTACCAAGTATAACTTGATATCTTGTACTTTACCATTACCTAACCTTGGTTCATTATTGATATTTTCCTAAATGTCAAGTCCTTTAGCATTAAAATCTCTCCATTAAAATCTCTGCATGGTAAATTTGATAGAACTATTAATTTGTAAACTGAAAAGTTAAATGCCATGCAAATTATCTAATCACATACTCTATTCAGAATCTCAATTGCTAGAAAAAAAGGACCCTAAGAACATAATTATTTTTTCATTTCATTAAAAAAAAAAATCGGAAAACTCTGAAAAGCAAAGACATGATGAGCCTGTGTGCCAGCTACATGTCTGGTTGTGCTCTTTAAGTCCTTTGATATTCAGAAAACATAAATATGTGTCTGTTTGAAGAGTCTGTGTCCACTAAATGAGTAAAACTTTAAAAGGCCATTGATACGGAGGAAAAGTAAATAAACACAACCATGCTAAGGCAGTAATATTGACATAACCCATCACAGACAGGTTACAAATAATAAACTAAGGGACAATAGAAATGGTCAACAATGAAAATTCAATTAGCTTTCAGTACAGACCAGTCAGCTGGTTTAAAAATCCACAGCAGTGATGGAGGTCTATCAAAGCATCAACCTCTTTAACAACTCAATTCTCTCCCTTAAAAAAAAATGTCCCACTTTTCTTTACCAAAGGACAGATTATTCTACAATATTTTTTTTTCATTAAAGCATATGTTGATGAAAAGAAAAGTCCTACACTTGCAAAATGAAATAAAACGTTAGAAAAGGTTTTAGATGTCAAATATGACTAATATAATGCTCAATGAAAACTTTACATTGTAAAATGCAGAACAGAATTATAATACTTACACACAAATCACTATTTAGAACGTCCTAATGTTGGTGTGGAAGAATACTACAAAATTACAACAAAAAAAGTAAACCAAAACTTAAATTTAAAAGCTGAATTTATAATCTCAGTGAGCAAATAAAGCACTATTGGCCTACCCTTTATAATTGGTTAAAACAAATGTGTACACTATGAAAAAATCAAACAAAGCATAAAGACTCAATAAAAATAAAAATATAAATGGGAACTTCTTAAGGAAATTTTTTTCACAATATTCTACACTTCACTATGAAAAGAAGTCCTATGAGTCAAACAAATTAGTAAAATTCTAAGTTGATATCAATGTAGTGCTACTGAGGTCAATAGCAGAGTCTTATCTTTAAGTGGGCTTTTAATATTGGAGCAGGAGAAAGCAAGAAAGAATCACCACGAATCTTCAAGACAGGCCCAAAAGTAAATAACACACACATGTCAAAAAGACATCAGAGCTAATTTGTCCCAAAAAACAGCACTTGAAAATCTTCTACAAACAAATCAATGAAACCAATTTATTTAAATGATTGCAAAATGTCTTTCAATGGAGGTGTTCCACAAACACGTTGGATTGCGACTGACAAAGATGTCATTATATAGGGGTGTTTGCCAAACGACAGGGACCTCAGACACAGATGTAGCCCTGTTGGACTCCTATGACAGCCCTGGATAGACTCTTCATGATGTTTACCAAAACTGGTATATTAAAGTGCTATTACACAGGGATTGCATAAAATATATTAAAAGTTCATTTTTATACTTATGCCACAAGAATCTTGAAGTAAATCTGTGGCCTATACAATTCATCCAGTTGATTAAACTTCCTGTATCCTATTCTGAAGTAAGAAAGTATCTTTGATAAACAAATTACATTCAGTTTTATCAATAAATGGTTTTAAAAATCTAAATAAAAGAACTCTCATTATCATGCTGTCATGCTTCAAATTGGAAAACCACAAAGCTTGCTTATTGAGTCTTCCTCTTACTGTGTTTTTTAAAAAAGGAAGCAAGTTCTATGATATCCCATTAAAGGTTTTTAAAAAATTTCTTTTTGAGTAAGTTATGAAACAGTTTCCTTAGTTTAAAATATTAAGGAAAAACTTTTTTTTTAAAAGAAATATCAAAAAATATGTTCAAAACTACAGTGCTCCTATTGGTAAAATACCGTTGTACCGGTAATTCTTTGATTTCTCAATAAATTGAGTAGAAATATAAGAAATTTTCAAATCATTAGTTTAAAATGTCCTGTACTTTAGAGGTTTTCTTGTTATTGTAACAATTTCACAGACTTTAAAGCTTCACTTGTTTTGAAAAGGTTATCTTTTTAATCTTTCTAAACCAATTTAGGGCAATAAAGGGATGATACATTCTGATTCCAGTTTCAAGTTTTTATTTTAAATGAAAGTAAGGTTTATACCTGATAAGTGGCATCAAAACTGACTCACATAAAAATTATATATTTATATTTCAAGATCATTACTGTGTGACATTTGCCATCAATTTGTGGCTGTCTTTTACAAACCTAGCATTGTTATGATTTGAAATCCAAACAAGGGTGTCTGAAATGCTGTCTCCAATTTAATGGTTTCACATACCTTTATGATCTTTGCAGACTCTGCCCAATAAACCACCCTTTTTTATATCATGATAAAACTATCTTCTCTTTAGAGGGGTCCAATTTCTACAAATTCAAAAAGCCTGTATACTTAATGATGAAACTCACATTTCATGTTTATCGAAAATCTCCAAATCTTTCTACTAAATGAAGCAATACCCATAATTAGACAAAAACTGGTATAAAATGATAAACAGAAAGTCAATTTCCCCAGGGGGTGTAAAGATTTGCATAGCTTTATAAAACTTGGTATCATTATTTGTCAATGTACAGGATTTTAAATCGTTGATCAACAACCGCCAAAGAAATAAGGAAAGAGAGATTGCACTGATACCTCTTTAATGAGGAAAATTGACACAAGATTTGAAGTACGCCTAATTCATATTGCATTTAAATAAGGCATTAAAAAACTTCCCTTTTATATCAAATGATTAAGGGCATGACATATTTAACAGTACGATGAACACTCTTTACATTTTTCGTGTTTAAACAAACTTTGAAAATTTGTAAAACTATCTGATTTTTAATAAAATAAAACCACTACAGCTCTTCATCTTGGCGTCAATTTCTCATCTTTGTAATCTTGGCATCTTGAGGTGCAATTTTTCTTTTTTCAAAATAAAATTTAAAAAAAAACATACGGTAACTTTTCTTACCTAGTTTATCAATCCTTTGTCAGCCAATTCTAAACTTTTCACCAGGATGCAGTCAACTGAGGACAAAATAACAAATTTTCATTATTGTTGTCTCATATATCATATAAAATTACTTTCCAAAATATTATGAAAAGATTTTTATCACTATTAATTTAAAAAAATTTTGTCAAAGGACATTGTTATGCCTAAACTCATCAACCAGGAGGACGAAAATGAGTTAGAAAAAGCAACATAAAGGCTAGACAGAAGTCTAATAGAAGGCGACCATGATTCACAGAGATAATTTGATACCGGAACATCAGCAGATACTTCATTAAAAGTGCTGTTTATCAGTTTTAGGGAACATTAGAAAACACCCCTATATTTCTTCCTAATTTGAAAGAGACATTTGTCATCATCAACATCATGCAATGAAGCTCAAGTCTCCAGTTATCAAATGAGGCTCAGATTATTATCCTGTTTGCTACTGATAGTTTCATCATTTTGAAAGAAATTCATTCATTTTCATGAATTTGATAGAACAGAGTCCACTTGTTTCTAGATTGCAAACAAATTCAAAGCATGAAAAAGCAAAAATATGAAACTGCTATATATGTTCCATTGGTTCAAGATGGCTACACTGCACAGGTGTTAAATTAAATCAATAAGAATGGTTTCCATGACATTGCCCTCTGTATCATTTATTTTACTGAGACACATAGCCAAAAGCTATAATCCTATTACACGTAAAGCCTGATATAATAAAACATTTGTTCGTAAAAGATTAACCATATAAATTTAAGTTCAATTTAACCAATATAATGGCTGCAGTATAATTCAAAATCACCATTTTTTTCACCATAAACCCTCAAACCAAAAGCTGCAATAAATCTATACCTGACACAAGAAATGTGACAAGTTTTGCAAGTCTATTATGTAAAAAAAAAAAACCCATATTTTTAATATGAAAAATGCATGTCATGCTAAAAAATAAAATAAAGTTATTGTAATTCAAGAAACTAGATTTGTAATACCTACCACATAGACTATTACTGAAAAACAAGCTGCGAAACCTAATGGTTTTAAGTTATGGAACAACAGTGTTAATTTAGAAATAAAACACTGGGAAAGTAAAAATACTCAGAATGAAAAATCACATACATTTTTTTCCGCTCCTATTACCAGTGATTAAAAATCAGATAAAACTGTCGGACAAAAAAAAAAAGAAAGCCTATAGTCACAACAATAATCATATATCTGCAACATCCGGCTCCAACTTCTGCTACCCATAAATAGTGATACCCTTAAATATAAACAAATTATTATCCACCTGATACCCCTAATTTTACAGAGAGGGAAGTGAGCGTGTTATTTAGAGGACAAAGATACACCAGGGTAAACCTCATAATCATGCTCCACTGTTCTGTGACCAATAACTAGGTTTTCATCTTTTTTTTGAAACTTTCTTATGGACTCTTTCCTGAGATTTTGTATACAGAGAGACCTCAAATTCCTGTTAAATCATCTGTAGGAACAGGCCCCCCTAAAATTATAGAGTGGACATTTTTACTGCTTTTTAGTATGTTCCGAGATTAAAACCAATGGTAAATTAAGGAAAGGCAAGAGATCTGCTTTGCTCCAATGACAAAATTGGAAAATTGGAATATGCATACAGCTGTTGTCAAATCCACTTAAAATTGCATTAAAAAAAATGTTTTAAGAGGAATTTCAATATGCTATATCATTGTAATCTTTTATAGACTTTTAGCTTAATTCTTCAATTATCCACTGATTTAGTAATTTTCCGTAAAAGCCTGATAATAATTCTACAGTCAATGTGTCTCTTTAAAATGGTAAATCTGTAATTTTTTATCTTAAAATAGCCCATAAGTTTCATTACATGTTTTAAGCAAAGAGCTTTGCAGTTTTCTAATTCTACATGAGAGCTAGAGAGAGAGAGAGAGAGAGAGAGAGAGAGAGAGAGAGAGAGAGAGAGAGAGAGAGAGATTCATTTATAAACCTTTGTATATTGGTATTTGAGGTTTTTTTCTGTATTCGCTTACAGTGTAGTACAAAGAACTGACTGCCTTTTTGGTCTAAGGAGCACCTGGAAATATATTTAAATCAATGAATGACATCTTTAATTTCAGGTCATAACTCAGAGCTTAAATAATTTCATTTATCAAAATAAATAATCAAATACTTGTAAATAATTTTACGTTTTTCAGTAAAAATCCTTTCATCAGGAAGCAATTTGATATTGCTATGTAATACTTTACTAAGTGTGTAGGATTTTTCAGGGTTACTCCTAGTAATTCTATCCGTCTGAAAATCACTTTTGTCAGAAAGTTGTAATATCTTGTCCCAAGAACTTTAATTTGATATGGCGGTGTGATAAGAAAATACCAATTTTTCATCATATAAAAGGTATGTTCATGAGTGGAGTTCAGATACCCATTTAGATTTAAAAATCATTATCTAAACTGGAAGTTGCAAACTTGTTTCTTTCAGACATAGGAAATTGACCAAGTAATGAGAAATCACAATGGGTCACCTGAAACTTTTTTCCCATCCTAAATGTATGACTCAAGTCATTTTCTTCCTACCTGACACCTAAACAAAAACATCTATTTTAAATATCATATTGACAAGAACAGGTAGATCTACAATGGTTTGGTAGTATTGTATTAACACCCACCCCCTTCCTACATTTTTATTTATCTTTTCTTGAAATTTTTAAAATGATTGAGGATTTCTTGTACAAATAGTTATGCTTTGCTCATACCAACAATTTAGGACTATCATTGTTGCATCATTTATTAATTCAAATTGAAAAAAAAATAACCCCCC
>PRKT01000901.1:0-21730 GCA_003671525.1 Saccostrea glomerata | reverse complement strand
CCCCCTCCCTTACCTCAATTTCTTCTGAAATCCAACAAATCTGCAACGTAATTTGCTTTTCAAAATATACTAGTAATTTGAAAGAATATTCTACATTCTAGTGGACTTTTTTCTAGTGAAAAGAACACACAGCTGGACACATTTGTCCACTGAATAAGAAAACATTGTAATCTCACACCTAACCACTAGGTAATAGGACCGACAATTTTTTCAGCTTAATCATGTCTTCACCTTAAAGAACTTGTAAACCTAATATGCTTTTGTGAACAAAATTAATATACATTTTGGAAACAAATGTATTGCCTCTAAAAATAACCAATTTTATCGAAGAAAAGATAAGAAGAATTTTAAAAATTACATCAATTACTCACATAACTGAAATCTTACCTTTTAAAATCCTAGGTTTGCTGAGAATTACCCCCGTAAGTTTTCACAAGAGGCCCATGGGCCACATCGCTCACCTGAGAAGCTTTGACCATTCTGTTCTTTACCAGATTTCCCCCTTTTAATACATGTAAATGCTGCAACCTCACCCTACCCCACTGATCATAATTTAGACATTTTGAAATCTACACTTCCCATGGATGCTTCCATGTGCACAAAAGTTTCAGCTTTTCTGGACCAGTGGTTCTTGAGAAGAAGATTTTCGAAGATTTTCCAATATATTTCTATGTAAAAATTTGATTCTTCATTGTGGCTCCGCCCTACCTCCAGGGGTCATGATTTGAACAATTTAGAATCTATACTACCCCAGGATGCTTCCACATACGTTCCAGCTTTCCTGGCCCAGTGGTTCTTGAGAAGAAGATTTTTTAATGACCCCACCCTATTTTTGTCTTTTCTTGATTATCTCCCCTTGTGAGGGGACTTGGCCCTTTATGTTACCAATTTAAATTCCCCTTCACCCAATGATGCTTTGTACCAGGTTTGGTCAAAATTGGCCCAGTGGTTCTTGAGAAGAAGTTGAAAATGTGAAAAGTTTACAGACAGACGGACAGCTAGACGGACGACGGACAAAATGTGATCAGAAAAGCTCACTTGAGCCTTCGGCTTAGGTGAGCTAAAAAAACTTTTTAACAGAGTACCATTTTTATAGTACATTTTTTATGCATCTTTTATATGTATACTGGTTGGCATTTTAACCAAGTGTCTACTTTCATTGACCCAAACATTAATTTTAAGGTTGGTCTTAAATCTGCAGTGCTTCCCAGTTGCACAAATATAGACACTACATAAATTTAAGGAAGTTATCTTGTGCTAAGGAGAACTGGTAGTCTCCCTTTCCCTGAAGTATAGAAATGCATCAATTTGAAAGAAACCTTGTGCAGTAAGAGGATACTTAAAACATTTAGTACATGTACCTTACATTCTTGTTTGGGTAATATCCAGAAAACAACTTATGGTAAGTTTGAGGAAATATCTTGTGCCAAGAAGAAGATACTTTAACGTAGGTTCCTTGTGTGCTTAAGTTATTTCAAGACACTGATTTGTCTTGTAGTTAGATTGAGCTAAGTACTTAAAGTTTAAGTACCTTGTTTTCTTTAACATGTAATTTCAATAAAATGATTTTTAGTTATCTAAAACCAAATGTAACCAGTTGATTTGTATCAGCACCAAAAGAAAGCAACAAAAAGTTTCTCTAAAACAAACTGCTGTTGTTACATGCGGTCAAAAAAGGTCTAACTAAATAGAACAAGGGTTGAGTAAAAAAAATTCTCTTTCTCATGACATTAATAGATAATGAAAAGTTTTCAAATCAGAAAAAAAGTTCATATAAAGCTTAAGCCATGGCATGCCTGGTCTATTTGCCTGTACAAAAATAGGGAGGGACTATAAGAAAGTTAAGTATTAATCAAATATATAAAATCCATTAAAAAACTGCAAAAAGCTGCAAGCATGAAGTTTTTTTAAACTCTATTCTAATTTACATCCCTCCTAACGAGTTACCTTGTCAATCTTGCCTGCTTCCCACAGTCAAGAGTCCCAATCCTAGCATACCAGGATGATTCAGGGTAAAAAATGTATCAACACCTTTATAAAGTGATTACGAACCTCGGCTAATTAAGGATCATTGTTGTGAATACCACCACAAGGACGGGGATAGCTACAGTGCTGCCACTGGACATCTGAAAGTGACTGACACGTCAATTACCTGTCTTTTACTTTCACCGGAAAAATTCAATAAAGCATCAACACATCATGTACATTTAACAAGTTGAAAAAAAAATCAATCATTTACCTACAGATAGAAGTATCTTCAATATTATTTAACTTTGTTCAACAAAACTTCCACCTGCACAAGATTTTAATTTCATTTACTGTTCAATTTCTTCAGCATATCAAAGGACTGACTGTATAAAACTATATGCTCATATCTGACCTTTGAAGGCATACAATATCCCTTTGATGAAATTATTTTCCTTGGATTTCTAACTTGTGCAAAGGTTCCCAGGTCAATGAAACAATACTGTTACAAGTTTTCAATTGATGTTCACCATTGAAGATCTGGAATGGCTACAGCTTTAGTTCCTGTGGTCATTAAACATCAGGTGTAGAATATTAAATAGAAGTTTCAGGCTATTGTTAATCCCCATCAAATAAGAAGGGAAAAATTTAAGACACAGTTAACTGAAACATTTTAAAATTCTATTTTTTTATTTTTTTTTTATTTGAATAACCTTGTAGATGTCTAGCCAATACAGTCATTTACATGTAAATTTCAATAGATAAACACATATCTCAAAGCAAAATTACAATAACAAATTAATAAATCATTATGATATTTGCTTATCAAAATGAGCAAATCTCATGCTGGGGTCATCCCCTTGTGATAGGCAAACTTAAATCATTAAAATGAGAAAGGACATTAAAGAAGACATTGACTTGGTCACTTTCAACTCCATTAATTTCCATTTTGCATGACAGATGCCTCTTGATGGTCAAAGGTTTTTCTTAAACAAGCCACTGAGACATCTGCATTCAGGTGTCCAGTATCAAATTAGCTATTTCTTTAAGGCCATTCTCAATAAATCAATGTGGCAGGCCTCAATGTGTAGCAAAAACAGGTTTTGTTGAAGATAAATTTACAAATTATTTTGTTTTATTCCAAAAGACAGACTAATCTATCAACTTCATTTAACAAATGTTGGGAAATCTGAATTTCAAAGACCAAATTAATGGCAAATGTTAAAACTAAGACAGGTGCAATAGAAGCCTCTTGAAATAGGGGTAGTTTTCAAGGTTTTTTCTTTTCAAAAGAACTTTCAACAATTGAAATCTACTTTTATATTGATTTTCTTTCCATTGAACAATTTACAAATTAAATTAATTTATTTATTGTTAAATATAATATTCAGTATCTATATATTTTTAAAAATCAGCATAATACCAAACAGAATAAATTCTATAGAATTAGGTCATCTATGCTATTTTTTATGTGCTTGAGGAGAAGACCACCCCCCCCCCCCCCCCCAACACCCACCCATCTGCCACCACAACCACCATTATAGACAAAAAATTAAAAAAATTACCTAAAATAAACAAAATTTATAAGAAGAACATTGAGAGGACCGGGGTCTAAATCGGGGAAGGGTGTGTTTGTCCTCAAGCACCTGTGAATTAAAAGATGCGATTTTCTTTGTGAAACATGGTCCAGACCATCAAGCTAAGAATATGGGTAAAGATGTCAGAGTGACCTTTTCTTATCAATTGGAATGACATGTCGTATTTTTAATTTGCAACTGTATTGTTTGAAAAGAACTAAATTATTGAATTACATGTAGGTGATATATTAACCTGTTTCAAGTCATTGCAGAAAGTTCTAATAGGCCTATTGTTATGCCATATTTTTGGAAGTTTGGACCTTGACAATCAGGGAAATATTGGGAAAATAAACTTTTATATTTATGAATAATTGATTTATGACTTTGTAAACGTTTATACATATTTATGGATTATGCAAAGTCTGAAACTGTTGTCAATCTTTGTTAGATTATCCAAACCTTACAGAAAATTCTTTGTTGCAAGCACATGGAACCGTCTGCTGTTTCATGTGTAGATGCGCCAATGAATATTTCAGAGGTGTATCGAAAGGTCACCGTTTCGGAAACTCTTGCATTTTTCGTAGCCGATATAAAGGCATGCTTTAATTTTCATTTATAAGGAAAATGTCAATGCATTCATGTTGTAATTATTGTCATGATTATTCTACTAAGGATAACATTTTGTAAATATTGATATATTTCTTTGCATTTTATAATTATCGACAATGTAGCTTGGAAGTTGTGTAAAGCGGGACAACTCTTCAAGGTATTTACTGTAGCTATGACGACACCGTCGCCATATTGTTTACAATGGCCGCCTGGATAACACCGTAGATCTTACACAAATAAAAACTAAAGTTACTAAAAATATGGCGACCCAGACTCAAACGGTGAAGCGATCTGGCTTTCAACCAGCCAGGACTCACGATTATCTCTATGGTAAGTCAAGTTTAGGGCAGCTAATAAGGGCGTGTTTTAATTATTTTCATGTTTTCTACTCGTGTAATAACTGCATTCTATAAACCTTGTCATTTCTGATAGATTCTGTATATAGAATAATGAATTGACCAAATTTAAGCAAGGAAATTAATATCATTAATGATTATGAGAAAAAGTCAACGACTCTTATTTATAAATAGTCTGTTTATGTCATGTTTATCAAGCATACAGTACTGACAGACTTGTACCCTTTACTAATTTAATAAGGATTTGGTTAGGCCTACTATCTGGATTTTTTGAACGTGTATTTTCATTTTTTTTAGATCCACATTATGTGTCTGCAAGTGAAAGGGATCATGCCAGGGCTACGTTCAAAGCTCATACAAGCATTGATCGTGTTGTAAGTAAAATCAATTTCAGCTGTAAGAAGTAAAATATAGGCCTAATATTTTCTATATTTATTGCACACATTTTATACTTACGTTCATGTTTTATTTTTTAGGCACCAGTGACATTTTTCCTTAAACATGTGTCATATTTTATTTTACTATTGATAAACTGTCCCAATCTCTTTTTCCAGAAACGGGTGCCATTGTATGACACTATGTTTAGTGAACTACGCCACCATCCCCGTTTTCAAATGCGATTAGATGTCACAGATCCTGTGCCAAAATTTATATCAAGACAATGGAGAGGTTATGCTGACCAGGCTCGGGAGCAAATGATACGATACACAACGTAAGTTAGTTTATGATTATCAAATAATATTAAATCATTCGACTTGAAATGCCATTCATAAAGTCATACCACCCCCCCCCCCTTCCCCTCTTTTTTTTTCTTTTTAAATCAATAAAAATTCAGAAAAACGAACTAGGTATCTGGTTTATTTCAACAGGTTTAACTATGATCCAAGTGTCCAAGTACCACCTAAGCACTTTTCTGATGCAGAGGTAGGAGGACGGAACCGATACAAGTTTTTCAGAAGGCCAATAATTCCATTTTTACAACAAATTCCACCAGAAGTTATGCTTGCCACTGCCAGGTAAGAGAATACATTTAATAGGCTCCCTTTTATTTACAAACAATGCATTCATTGTCAATTTGATAGCTTAATCTTACAGGATTGAGACTGTAATGGCAAGAATCAAAAGACAGTTATAGTCAATAAAATTCATGGTTAAGAGTCACAGTCATTGAAATTTCTTTGCACTACAACTGCTAATCTCAACTACAAAAATCCAAGAAAAAAATGCATTTAAGAATTTGCTTACAAATATTTCACTCAAAAACTTCCAATTTTAATTCAATTTACCTTATTAGGCAAGACCCACTGGCAGGGCCTGAACAGTTGCAGTTGGAACGTCCTCCAACCCCTCTGACAAAAACAGTAGAAATCCAAACAGACTACAGGGACTCAGAGGCCCAAACAGATCCATACACCCCTGAATATGTTGTACGTCCTGGATCCGCTCCAGAGTTGCTCACTTTGGCCACTCTGTCACATGGTAACAATATTTTCCCTAAATATAGACAATATGTAAAATATTATATGATAAATATATAAATGTTAAATTCTGAGTCATAAAGTAAAAATGGTTTTCATGAAAATTTAATTATAAAAATTTTGTACTGAAATAAAAACCAAATTAGATTCAATAGGAAAAATGTTAAAATATTCTTAATTTTTATGTTTAAATTACAGGCCATGGACTTCCGGCTGGTTTGGCCGAGGTTGAAATGATTGAGCGTGCTCGAGCCAAGCGTGCATGGGAGGCAACTCTTCCTCCTCTGAATGATGTGTCTCAACTAGAAAAAAGACGAAAGATGATGGATGAGATGGAGAGAAAAGAATGGGCACTCAGAGAGCATGAAATTGAAAAGTATGAGATTATTTTCCAGAAAAGCAAAATTGAATTGCTTAAATTTAAGCTATCTTAACATATTCTCACATAGCCAAAAAGTATACCTTATTTTGGCTTATGCTTTTCATATTAAATCTTTTCAAGATGGAAAAGTTTTGAAAAGCTTTTAAAGTAGGTGCTTTACAACATCACATAAGTGACATAACCTTATTTCTTCATGCCTTTGGACTCATGAGGCCAAGGTAAAAGCTGCCTGTTAAAGTTACTTCAGTAATGTATGCATAGAATTTTAACAATTTCATTGTTATAGGTTACAGGAAGCTAGGCTAGAAGTACTGAAACAGCTTCTGAAAAAGAGAGAAGAAAACCATGCAGAATTAAATATCAAGAGACTGGACAAACTCTGGACTAAAAAGCAGAAAGAAAAGGATGCTAAAGTGAAGAAAATCAGGAATGAACACATAAAAAGTATGCCAAATAAATTTTCATAATGCTTTGCCTTTTTGTTTTTAAAAGTGAGCTCTATTTTCAGAACACATAATTGGAGAAAAAAAAACCTCTCATAAAAAATAAAGCTTATTTTGAAAACAAAATTTCATCAATTTTAAAATTTTTGAAAACTACAAAAATCTAATAGATATTATTCCCGATAACAGGTATGAATATTTTCAAGTTTGCAAATTACATGTTTTTATTTTCTTACAGCTATCCGGAAGTTAACAAGAAAGAGGGGAAAGGTGGAAGGCAAAATTGAAAGGAGGGAGATTATTCAAGAGTTTGCAAATTTCGGGTCTCAAACCTATGCCCCTCTGACTCGGATAGGAATGTTTTTAGATCGAGGATCTGAACAATATGTGGTGAAAAGCCGCCATCTTAGCACCTATCAAGGTCTGCTAGAGCTGGAAGCCTCACTTCCAGATTTTGTAGTCAATCCACGTGTCAAGGCACCCAAACCTAAAACAGTCACAAAGACAGGGTACCTAAAGAGGAAATACAGACAGGAGCAGGAACTCAAAGACATGCATATGGTAAAAAAAAAAATTAAAAGTAAACATAAATAAAAGAAAAACATATATTGTAGTAAAAAATGATAGTTCTTATTGTGAATATAACTAAAGGTAACTAAAGGTATTAATTTAAGTAGAAGGCATTCATGTTCTGTAAAAGTACTAATTTTTGATTTTACATGTCACCAGGAAAATGTCATTTTCTTACATATTTTTGATAAACAGTCTATCGTTGAGGAGAAAGAGAAAGGGGAAGAGGAGCCTAAACCATTGAGGTTCCTTCAGAAGATTGAAAAACCTATTCCTAGACCACCTACTCCTACAGTGGACGTTCCCTCAGAGGTAATTAAAGCAACAGATTTCCTGGTCTAATTAATTAATAGTTGCTAGAGGTGGAAGGGGCTACTGAAAATTATATAATATTGATTAGGATTTTGTTAACAGGGCAGAATGATCTACTTTTGTTTCATCTGATGTCAATCATGTCTAGTCATCAATTATTTTCTGTGTTCATTTTTTTTTTTTTTACAATTTAGGTAGTTGGCTAACACTGTTAACTATATACAAAGTTATATTAATATACATTTAATATACACATTGTATAATGAAATTAAAAATTCAAACTTATGAAAAAAGTCTTCTTACAAAGAATTCCAAAAGAAAAATTTAATGTTTTCAATCCAAATTGTCATATTTGATCATTTTTTCACAAAATGAAGAATACTGGATTTTTTTTTCCACTTAGATAACACTATTTCATAGAAGGAATTTTTTTTTTTACAAGTAATGCCCCCCCCTCCCCCAACAAAAAAGGGTTTCATTTGTAAAAAGTATTAGTTGCTGACTTCTTTTCCTAAATCTGTGGGCAGAAATTATTCATTTATTGGTCCAAGAAAACTATGTGAATAAGTAAATGCTTTTTATTAATTGTTTTGAATACTAATATCTTATTTCTAAGGAAATGAAGACACCAGGAGAAAAGATAGTATGTAATTCATGCAATTTTTTTTTCATATGCATACATCACATATCATAAAAGGAGTGCCTGATTTTGAATTTGATGTATTTCTTTCCCATCAGTACCATCTTAATCATTTAATCATTTGCCCATAGCTGTTAATTTCATAAAAAGAAAAAAAAATCATATTTAAAATCTTTATGGATTTTTAGAATCATTAAAAAAAACATGTCATGATCATTTTGAAGAATTCAAATTAGCATGTATTTTGGGGGATTTTTATCCCCTTGATGTATGTGTGAAGTTAACAGAAAATAATTTGTATTTATGATTGATTATAGAAGTATAACTGTTTGTGTTCCAAAATTAAACATTCATAAAAAAGCAAGTTTAATATGTATCCCCCAAAAAAATTCAGAGCATATTTTGAAAAAAAAATGGTTTAAATTGAAAAAGGAGAAAAATTGGGCAATTTTCCTACATGAAAAAAAATATTAATTTAGATGGAACTGTAATTATCATATAAAAAAGAAACAAGAAGCATTAATAAATCTATTTAGCTTTAATAGCACAGCAGCCATAATGTGAAAAAAATCACTCTGTATTGGAGGAAAGGGAAAGAGCACAATATATATGTTTGAACAGATGTATTAAATTTTCTGCTTTACAAAATGCATCACTGCATGGCTTTTCAAGGAAAATAAAAGATGTTTTCTGAAAATTTTGAAATTATTGCAGAATTAGATAACTTTTTTTTCCCCATCCAACTGATACTAAAATTAATTTTAAAAAACAATGACATGTTTATTCATATTATTCCAAACTCATTATAAGTGTTAATTTATCCATATTTATTCTCTACAGTAACTTATAATCACGGTAATGCTAAAAAAGATAATATGTTTGTACATAAAGAACTGTTATAAAATATCCATAAATAGTATGCTAATGAATATATAAGAATAAAGCTGTGTATACCAAATGACAATTATATTGATGGACCAAAATATACAGTTTATATAAACCCTAATGTGCCAGGTCTGCAGATTCTATTAGCTGAATAAGCAAGTTCATTCTTTATTTTATTCTTTACAGGAGGAAGAGGAAAAAGAACTTGCTGTGATTTTCTTACAGCAAGTCATCAGAGGAAGAGCTATTCAGAATATGGTGAGTATAAATTTCTCTCTCTCTCTCTCTCCCTCTCTCTCTCCTTAAAAATCATTAGCAGGGGAGATTTAAATTTTTTTTTTAGTTTAAGTTCAAATCTTAAGAAAAAGTTTTAAACAAGTACTAAGTGTTCATGAGGTTTTTGTATTGAGAGTTTTACAAATTCATTATCCTCCAAGAAATGTTAAATTTTTTATGTTAAACTTTGCTTTCCAACCACAAAATTAAATTTACACAAACCCTTAATCATTCATAAAACTAAAAAATACCTGTTTCAATGAAAATAAGTGATTTTGCAGTATCTATGTGAAATCAGCAAGGTAATAAATTTTAAGTTGAGTGGCTTAAGCAGATTCACACAGTTTTGTGTAAAATTGACAAACCAAAAACATATATCCATTTCCTTTTCAGATTTTTGAGGGAAAAGAGAAGAGACAAGAACTTATCAAGGAATTAAGAAGCACCCATGCACTACAAGATGCTGAGCAACAATTCAAGCAACAGGAGAAGCAAGCAACACTGGCACTGCAGCGTCAACGCAGATTACATGAACACAAGGTATATCTCCTAATTAACATTAATGGTATTCACAAACAAGTTGGATTCCAATATTTTTCACCTCTTCACTCAAAGTGCATCTGTATTCTGATCAAGATACATGGGAGTAATTGGTTTATATTCAAAAGTGCAACATTTGGAATATAAATCTTGCAAGGTGCACCGAACTGTTGATGAAAGATAAAATAAGGAAAATATATTCATGGTGCAAGTACGTGTATATATAAGACAGATGTGTGAAAACAATATAAATACATGAAACTCTGAAATTTGTCAAACTTTTAAATGTGCAGTGTGACGACTTGCATCTTGATTTAGAATATTGATTAAAATTCCTTCAGAAGATTTTCTTATACACTGTACAAAACATTCTACATTTCCAGCATGTCAAAACCCCCAATTCATCTATTATTCATGTATGAGTATTGTAGATGTTTTTTTCTGTAAGCATGAAGCAGGGCTCGAGCTGTGATTCGCCATTGTCGCCAATTGCGAATTTTTTTCAAAAGTGGCGAAAAGAAATTCATAAGTGGCGAAAATGAATTTTTTTTATGTAACATGTACAAAATTTGAGTAGTCCTGGTTAGCTCCTTTGTTTATTCAAGGTACACAAATAAGTCCCTATGTTTATTTAATGCAGCAGAGGTGTGAAAACTGAAACCTACATTTACATTTACCTACAAAAAAAATTATTCTTTACATGTAGGAAATCACGTCTCGCTTGAACGAATATAGCTGACTAGGTAACTGGCCTGGAGCAATAAAGGGTTACAAAATTGCTTGAAATAATATAATTTGGATTAAACAAGGGGTAAAAAGTGTTATTAAGATATGAAGTAAGAAAATAAAAGATTTTTATCAACAAAATATGGATCTATGTAGATCGTTTTTTAAAACCGAAAGTAGGGAAACATGACGAAAATTGTAAAGAATGGCTTCAAATTAAAATTGAAAAATGTGTACATTAATATACCATAAACTGACAAAGAGTGAAAAAGAAATTGGTTTGGAAAAGAATTATCTGTAATTAGTAAATTACACTGAATTATTTACAATAACATGAGCTTGCATATCAAACCCTGGAGTCTCCAAGTTGTTAAAATAAAGTCAACTTTCAAACCTAATTTTCATTACTTTTTAACTATTTCTTTTCACAATTGATTAATGAAATGATGAAAATTTCCATTTTTAAAAAATGTCATATTTTTACTAGGTCTTAAACCCCCCTCCCCCCTCACAGGCGAAAAAAAAATTAACAAGAGGACATTTTCTGTCAAGAGTTGACTGATATACAATATCAAATTAATTGTATAATTCCAGCATAATTTTTTTTAATGGATACTACCATAATTAAAGCTTTAAACATTACATATTCAAAACAATGTCTGTGTCAGATAAACATAATAAAAAAAAAAAAGGACTAACATGAAGTGCATTGCATTGTCGAGAAATCTAATGTAAGTATGCCTTTCCTTTTGTCGCGAAAAGTGGCGAAAAATATTTTCGGTCCAGTGGGAGCCCTGTGACCCTGCCCCCCTGAGGCCTGAGGATGGAGCCAAAACCACTAAAATTAATGCAATCTTTAAAAATCTTCTTCTTTACTCCTAAATGTCAAGCAGTCAAACTGTTTGCATGATTGTAATGAGCATTGAGTCCTCTACCAAAATTTTGAAATTCTTGGCCCCGGGGTCAGGGGTTCTAATGCTAGGGTGGGGCTATCTATAGATTATACAGTGAAAATGCATTATTTCTTTGAAAATCCTCTTTTCTGCTCATGGGCGGCTTGAACGAACACAGCTGACTAGGTAACTGGCCTGGAGCAATAAAGGGTTACAAAATTGCTTGAAATAATATAATTTGGATTAAACAAGGGGTATAAAGTGTTATTAAGATATGAAGTTAGAAAATAAAAGATTTTTATCAACAAAATATGGATCTATGTAGATCGTTTTTTAAAACCGAAAGTAGGGAAACATGACGAAAATTGTAAAGAATGGCTTCAAATTTTACCTAATTAAAATTGAAAAATGTGTACATTAATATACCATAAACTGACAAAGAGTGAAAAAGAAATTGGTTTGGAAACAGAATTATCTTTAATTAGTAAATTACACTGAATTATTTACAATAACATGAGCTTGCATATTAAACCCTGGAGTCTCCAAGTTGTTAAAATAAAGTCAACTTTCAAACCTAATTTTCATTACTTTTTAACTATATCTTTTCACAATTGATTAATGAAATGATGAAAATTTCCATTTTTAAAAAATGTCATATTTTTACTAGGTCTTAAACCCCCCTCCCCCCTCACAGGCGAAAAAAAAATTTACAAGAGGACATTTTCTGTCAAGAGTTGACTGATATACAATATCAAATTTTTTTTAATGGATACTACCATAATTAAAGCTTTAAACATTACATTTACATATTTAAAACAATGTCTGTGTCAGATAAACATAATTAAAAAAAAAGAACTAACATAAAGTGCATTGCATTGTCGAGAAATCAGATGTAAGTATGCCTTTCCTTTTGTTGCGAAAAGTGGCGAAAAATATTTTCGGTCCAGTGGGAGCCCTGATGAAGGATGAAGGAATCTTGATTAACGAGGCAAATGCATAATTAATTATCTACAAAAGGATAATTCCCAGACTGACTATGGTTTTGAGTAAGCAGTATTCAAAAGTCAGAGTTGTATGTCTATCTTAAAGGATTTTTTTAAAGCCTGCATTGAGGAAATTTTCAATCTTAGATGTTTTCAATAATCAAGGATTTGATAATTTTCAGTACCTGAATCCAATTTGCAGGACCAATATCTTATGTGCATTTTCTAAGGAATTTTAAATTGCCCTTTTCCCACCAAAAAGGGAAAATGGAACAAAATTCCTTCAAAATAAGAGTAAATATATCAGGGATTTTAAAAGAAAAAAAAAACTTCAAAAATGAAAAAAATAAACATTGTGCAAATGAAAGTAATTATTGACTCTTCACCTTTAACCTTAGGAATTACTGGTCGATGAGGCAATGAGTCAATTAGAAGGTTCCTCCCTTGGGGACACCCTGGACTTCCTCAGTAAGGAGCTGGTCCGTCTCCAGGAGGAGAGGAGGATCCATGCCTTCTCCATGCTGGCTGAGAGACAGAGGAGGATCAGGGAGGCTGAGGAAAGTGGGAGGAGGCAAGTCGAGGAGAGACGTCGCCGTGAGGAAGACGAAGTTTTCAAACAGGTCAGTTTTCAATTGATCTGACAAATAAATTCAGTGTTTTAGTAGTTCATTCAGATATGATACTCCACTGTCCATTTCCTCCATTAGAAATTCAAAATTTTGTTAAATTGTGATGGCAACTTACCAGTAAAATATTTTAATAAATATTTAAACCCTTCTCCCTCATCTTTGAAGAAAGTCATTTGTTTTGAAATTATTCATACATGTTCATTATAAAACAGAGGAGGTTGTAGATAAACTCCCTCTTAAAAAGAATTCATTACTTAAGAAATAAAATATCATTTTTAGAGTGTCATTGGGGTATGACATGAAGTCGGTCGTGTGATCAAATTCTATAACGCCCGAAGGGCGTTATAGTAAATTCACGTACCGACTTTATGTCATACCCCAATGAAACTCTAAAAATGATATTTTATTTCTTATATTTATATTTTACGTTTTTATTCATGTTACAAAGAAATATAGGCATTATTTAGACTTTGATTTTGAAATGCAACGTAACGTATCTACGACATTATGTGACGTCACAGTCGGAACTTTCCAAATTGCTCGTGCAGTTTGCTTTCCATACGCAAGAAAGTCTGATCATGTGATCGACTTCATGTCATCAAAAATTGAATTTCAATTTTTTAGTATTGTCATATAAGGAAAGACATTGGCAAATGTAAATATAAAGAAATGGTATTGAGCATTTGAAGATATTTCTGATTTCGCATTTCAGGTTGTCAAAGTTCACCAAAGGTCAGTGGATACTTACTTGGAGGACATAATTCTGGGTTCAATTGACAAAACAGCTGATGAACAGGCTCGTGCCGAGGTCATGGAACAGGCCGAAAAGATCAATGATCTGGCCTACGAAATAGAGGACAGGTATGTAGGAGTTCATTTTCTTGTACAAAGCTTGCTTTTCCATAAAATTCTTCAATAATTTTTAATACTGCAAGATCACACATTTTTGACGGGTCAGTTTTCGAGGTTTGTGGAAAAAATATTGGTTTGTTGGGATTTGATTTCATGGTTGGAAAATGTTGAGGAGTAATGCGAATGAAAGTTTACATTTCGTGGTGGTAAAATATAAGTGGGTTTCTCTTTACCTTGAAAACAACAAAAATTAAACCTCTAAGGAAATTAGTGATTTCACAGTATATGCAGTAATTATATTTAAGATGTATAGAATTGTAAATGCATTTAGAACAAAATAAGCACATTTATTTTGTGAATACTGAATGTACTCCTAGAATACTCATTCTGTTTTCAGTCGAACACAGCTCCAGTCAGAGGAAATAGTTGCTGATCTTGTTCACTGTTTCCTATTACCTGAAGTTCAAAAAACAACCATGAGAGAGAAAGGTATGGTTTTGTACCTGCTTTCACAAGTGATACATCTTTGCTAAATACAATGTATTCTAATCTTGGAGACTTGGAGTACAAGCATAATTTACCATAATAATTTGTCTCCATGTACTTTTCAAACTTTCAAACTTGAGTTTTTTTTGTGAGCTATATTACTGGTATATGGAGTCATCATTCTTGGAAGTATTTTTTTTTTCACTTGGAAATTTGATAATGAAAGCATCTTATAAAGGGGATAAGGAAAAATTGTTTGGAAGGATCATCTCATCTCCATTTTCCATAGCATGCTTAATTCTATTTTGATTATGTTTTTTGTAATCAACAGTACGAAGAGATCAGAGGAAATACCTCTTAGCAGCTCATAAGGAGATTCACAAAGAGGGAGAAGACATTCTCTCCATGCACGCTAAACCTGCCAAAGCCGAGACTGGCCCAGAAGATGGATCTTCATGAACTACCTAAGCTACGAGGGCTGCTTTTATTTATCAATGAACCATCAAGTGAACTTTCACATTTCAGTGCTCAAAGTTCCCATAATATATGGCAACAAAACAGAATTCTTCTGTGTGACTGAAACTTGCAACACATCTTAAGGACAATTTTAAATTTCATGTCCATACACTGTTTTCTCAAGTCTATAAAGTATTTAAAATTAAAAGTGTTTTTATAAAAAAAAAGTTTTGGCACTTTGGTAGAAATATTATTTAACTGAAAGCTAGACTACCTTCAATCACGTGTACAAATCATGTTCAAGCGGAATTAATATAAGCTAACCTGTGATAGCTATTCTTTATATTGCACAGTTCACGTGTGCAAGTGGAATATTTGTATTATTTTTATTGTAAAAATCTGAATATACTGAATGATATTGTATGAATTTGTTTATCCTATGTTTTCAATAAAAGTTGAAACATGAAATTGACCCATTCTTTATCATTCATTCTTTTAATGACCATTATTTTTGAAGAGTTACCTCCCTGAATATATTGGAATTCAAGATAAGTTTTCTTATTTTCTTCTCCTGTTTTCTTTATTATTCTTCTTTCTTCTTTAACAAAACAATGTACTTAATAAAAAGTACAAAATAGAAAAAATATACAATGTATCAAAGCTAAGCACCAGAGATCGCACAATCAAAGCCTGGGAGTTCAAAGGAACCCGTCCATCTACTGAAATTATTATTTACAAATCTAAAAATATTAAGAACAGTTATCTCATTTTCATGCTATGCTATAAAACAATGATGAATGCTATTGCTAGTGTTTGACATTAATTATACATTGACAAAATGGTAGAACCTAAACGCTTTTTTCTTCAATGATGTGCTGATAACAAATATACAAATTTAAAACATTGCTTTGGATTCAGACCCATTGGTTCTAAATCTGACATTCATAATGTAAAAATTCGTATCAGATCCATTCAGTCAGTAACAAACAGTTTGACATTCACATAATATATATATAAAAATATCTTTACATTTCAACATCCTTAACATAACAAAACCTGAATTTTTAATATTTGCATTTCATAAACCAGTCATTTAAAATAAAATAAGAAACAAAAGATATCGAATTCTGTGCTAAAGCGTAAAAAAACCCCACTAACAACTGTGAACATAAAAGGCTTAATTCTTAAACTGAATGTAAGATAAATTACAGACCTTTATTTTTTGACAATGCTTTTACATTTTCTACATTCTCATTTGGACCTTCCTTATTTAGAGGGGATTTGAATACATGTACATGCATATAAAAAGTACTGAATCTACATTTTCTTTCTCTAAAGCCATTTCAAGTAGAACATAATTCAAAAAGACTACTGATGAACTTTTTATATGTTGTTTTTTGTTTTTAATAACAGTAAAAAACATGAATACTTCCTGTTTCCCTGACTATTGTACCGTTTTCATACATTTTTACAACAGATCTACCATTTTTCATTCTTAAAATAAAGCAAAATGATAGCAACAAAAGACCGACACATAACTCTGAAGTTGAACATGTGAAATACTTGAACAAGAATCTGTTCTGCTTAGCAGAATAACAATTCTGAGGACAAAAATTCTTTAAAATAAGACATTAGACTTTGGCACAGACTTGAAACACCATGTTTTGTATGTTTTCACCTGCATTCAAACATTGGACAGATTCTAAAGCCATAAATTTAAAACAAAGTTGTGGAAGATATAGCTTTTCATTCATTTACACTTGTCACTGAATAGCAATTTTTAAAAACAAATTTACAGCAATTTGAAATCAAAATTAAACCACAGTTTTTACAGTTGCATTTCCTTTTGTGTTTACAAGTCAGCAGCTTATTGAACGCATGTATTTCTCCCAGCACTTAGCTGAACCTAACTCTTGCTCTTTGGCAGCATGTGAGCTCTTTCCATGTCTTGTCAGTGTGGGTCAGTTTCGCTGGACGAGGAATCTGTCGCCTCCCTGTTGATGGTCACTGTAATACTTTCCTGGTCCTCCTTTCCATCTTGACCATCATCTTGATCACCATGGGTCGGGACTACAAAGTTAAAACAAGTTTACAAATGAATATCCCATCAGATTATTTATATCTGACTTCTGCACCAATCAAACATCTTAAAATCTTGTGGTAAAATTCTGCTACAAAACAAAATTTCAATAACAATCTAAACGCATTCTTCTAATTTTACAAATAAATATGTAATATATGCAGGTATATACAAGTATATATGATCTAGGGCCAAAGATAGTCACTGTAGAAGAGTTTGTATTTCTAATCCTCACAACAATAAAGATTTAAATGATACTATAAGAAGGGTGGAAAAGAACAACCAGCAGATATTCTAACCCTTACCAGTAACAATAGGTATGACGATTGGCTGTGTTTGTATTGAGTCAGTGACAGAAGTGGCTGCCTCGGACTTGACCGCTGCCTGTATCCCCATGGGTAACTGAGGCTGAATGTTAGCTATACTGTCCGGCCAGAACCTCTGTAAGGGGCGGTTCTGGGGTTTGGACTTGGCCTTTTTTGTAGGTTCTGGATTACTGGCATCTAACATTGGCTGTAGAATTCTTCTTCTGGCATTTATGAACCTACAAATAATTTTCAATCAATACAGTTATCCTATGGTTACACAAGATGCAAGTAAAAGAATATCAGTAGAAGTAATTTACATGTATTTTTTCGAAAATTTCTCATGTCAAATGTTAAAGCCCTAATGAATTTTCATACAAAAGAATGTATACTGTATACCAACTATTGTTAGCGTCATCTTTTATTCGCGATTCGTCAGTTTGAAATCAATCCGTGACAACAACTTTTTCGCGACCGAGGAAACATTCTCTACAAATACTTATCAAAATTATTGGTTTGCGATGATAAATATTCACGAACGAAAGTAGGTCACAGAACGTGAATATTTCTTGCACATGAATAAAAGTTGGTTTACAGTATCGAGTATCAATCAAAAAGCATTCTTACCAGTTATTGACTTGTAATAATGTTAGATTTGTCTGACTTGCAATTTGTCGCTTTTCATCTTCTGTAGGATATGGGTGCTGCAAAACAGTATATTAATTAAGAAGTTGTGTATTTAAATGCCATGAAAATAATTTTCAAAACTTTCTCTTAAAAAATTACTGAAATCCGATATAACATCAATAATTCATCCAGCATATCTGAATTTATAGGTAATGCCAATGTCAACATGAATATATATAAAATATGTCTACAAAATACATGCAGGTAGGTTTTTTTTTCTCTAAACCATTCTTTCAGCTAGTTCTAAATCTAATCATTTAAAAAAAAAATAAAAATTTACCACAATGTGCTGAAAAAGCCATGACTTCATGACCTGAGTGGCTTGTTTAGGCAGTACTCCCCGCTTGCTCTTCTTCTTCCCTAAAGGATCATCGTCATCAGAATCTACACAAAAATATCAAAAAAGTTACGACAACTACCACTGAAAATACACAAGCTCTTTATCACTAAAATTATTTAGAAACTACATGTTGAGAGGGGAGCTTTCTACTGACCCAAGGCAGATTGAGCAGCAGGGTTGTTGACTAGTCCGAGTTGACTCAACGAGGGATTTCCCTGGATGACAGGACTGGACACTATGGGCGCCTGTAATGGTGTGCTTTGTATCTAAAATTTATAGGAAGTTTCTCATTAACCCATATATCTGATAATTAACAGACAATGTATTCTCAATTATCAAAATTTAAAAATTATACCCCCCCCCCCTCGAAAAAAACCCACAACACACACAAAAAAAATCTAACTCCTCTTACATTCAAACAATGAGACATAGGTTAGTTTGAAATTTTCAAAACTGTTAAAATAAATTTAAACTAATTCCACTACCTGAATAGGCTGAGCCACCAGTCCTTGTGGAGTCTGCACCATCTGATAAACCTGATTTAAGGTGGCCATTGAAGCTGATGGCTGCTGAATCACCATTCCAGTACTGGTCACCACTCCAGCTGTACCTGACCCCTGACCTCCGCTTAGGGGCGGGGAGCAGCCATGTTCACTGAAGTCATCAAAGTCTGTGTCTACACGTAGTAACTGTTCACTCTGTAGTTTGCCTTTTAGGCAGTTTATGTATCTGTTACAGAAATCCTTACACAACTCATTCACTTTTTCAAGCTCTAATAAATGAATCCTTAAGACTTGTATAGATTTCACCATCTGAAAAACAAGAGTTAAACAACATTTAGTATTTGTGTCCAAGCAGTTTTTGAACAATATGAGAAGGGAAACAACTCTTGCAAAAGATTGAATCATTAGAGAAAGATCATGAGTTGTATTTATTTCAATAAATTATAACTACACAGAATAATATCTTGATCCAGAAAATAATTTAGTGTTTATCTACCAACCAAATTGTCCAGTTCTGAATCTTCACTAAAGAAAGCTTTTCTTTCTTTTTCCTGCCTCTGCACAAATGTTTGAATGTCCACATCAAAGCTATCAGAACTTGGACAGTCTGGGGTTTGGGAAGCCTGTTCACATTTCACAAACAAGAGTTCCATCAGCGGAAAGAGAGGGTGTCTGAAAAGCAACATAAAACTCATTTGAATCACATAAGTGGTGCTTGTACATGCTTACTTTTTCGGACATGCTATTTTTTCAATATCATTTTAATCAATTTCTGCTTGCTCCTATCTAGATAGAAAAACAAAAACAAACGAGTCTGGTGCCATGGAAGAGTAAGCATATTGGATTAACTTCAATTCTGATTTTTTTTTTTTCATTTAAACAAAAAGAACTAACAGGACTGCCTTTTTTCCCTCTTTTTTTCTAAATACAAAGTTAATGCCCTTTATTACAAAGTTGTAACATTTCACTTCCTATTTTTATACAAACCCATAGATCTTTTTCTTCTCCTCTTCATACTGGGCATCATTGATTTCTTGTATGTTTATAGTTCCCATTGATTCCACTGAACTAAAATTGGTATGAAAGATGCTGAGTTTACAATTTACTATCAATACGAGATATTTTACAAATTTAGCCTGCATGGTTTTCCTCTTTATCACCCTTCCAAAATGCACTTTTAAAATACATAATCAATATTCTATGTCAAACCTATAATGATGAATTTTCAACCAAAAGTATTAGTAATATCAAATTTAATACGCAAGTTTCGAGATTGTCTCCCTTGGTGCGCTCTTTCGCTGAGGAGGGGAGTTTCGTTGCCGCGTAAACAAACAGGTGGGACAGATATTTAATACTGTGTATGTTGGGTATAGGGATAAAGGGGTGATAGATCAAAGCTAGTTATCAGTATAATAGTCAATAAAATTAAAAAATTGTGATATTTTTTGTGTAAAGCTTACGATTCTTTGCATATTGACCTATTTTCGACAAAATTTACATTCTGGCGTTTGGCACAGCCCCAAATTGTCGTTCTTGTGTTCATTTTGTCTCTTCTGCATCATAAATCAAATATGATCGGACAGTTCGTGAACTGTACATGTTTGATCCATTCACAAGTAGATTTGAGTGAATGAGTCGAAAAAGGCTATGTAAAAAGTATGTTAGTCTCCATATTGAATGCATGTCATTAAATAACAGACACTTACGCATGTTGTTCATTTGAATCGTTTTCATATAGGCTATATAATACTATTGTCAACAAGTTAGCATATTTCGGTGAGGTTGGTTTGTTGTTTTTAATATTTTCAATTTCCTGTAAAATAGTTTTAAACAAAGCTTATATTAAAACTACTATACTATTTTCAGAAGTCTTACAGATGTTTCCATTAATGAATTGGAGGCCTTTCATTCTGTGAAAATGTCCATGGTCCAGGGGCTCCCGCCCACCTACACTGAGTCAAAGTTGCTAACTAAAGGGGCAAATGCAAGCTCATCAGATGTTCACAGGTAATTATTGAGGAAAATATTTTTTTTTTAAAGTTAATACACAACTTCTTTGTAGTGAATATAACTTCAGTAGTAATATTTTTACTTTGTGAAAAGGAAATATAAAAGGTTAAATTAAAAATATAAAAATAAGTAAAAAGATTTTACCTGGAATTTATTATTGAAAGAATATTATTAGTATTAGATCTATCAATACGCCAGTTTCGAGATTGTAACTCTCCTACGATAGAGGCGCGAAAAGTACCCATTTCAGCAGTGAGGTGGGACAGGTTGTCTCTGTGTACAAAAGTGCATAAATAAAAGAACGATATTTATGGCTTTTAAAATTAATTAAATGTTATAGAAAGATAATAATGTTATGCAGTGATGCATTTGATAATTTTTTTCAAGCTCAAGTATGCATATTTACAAATCTACTATAAATTTTCGGGTACTTGAAAACGAAAAAACGTCATAGTCTTTATATAAAGTAACAGATTTTCTTGATTGTACGAACATTTTCTAAAAAGTAAGTGTTTTTAAGTTGAAATAAGGAAAAGAATCAATATGTAATTTAGATTCCCGACGTGCAAAGACCAGATGCACGTGTATCGTATTTATTAGAGGTCCATATCTCTTCCCTCGTCCGAAAAGTCTCACTTCCACTGATATTTTCAGTTTTGTTTCGATATTTTTGATTTAAAAATGATGCCTAATTGCCTTTACTTTAATTCGGTTATTCTCAAGCTGCAGAGTGCATCCTGACAATCG